>JANSTP010212213.1:0-21303 GCA_025330745.1 Cladonema radiatum | reverse complement strand
ATTTTTTTATAGCAAAAAAACAGCAAGGCCGTAGGCCTTGCGACTTTGTGACTATCAGTAAAATTTAGTTGCGAACATTTTGGCCATAAAATGGTTGCGAATATTTCTCGAAATTGTTGCTTTGAATCTTAGTTTTTTGGCCTAATTTGGTTGTTTTATCACTAAATAAGTATCAAGGACCAATTTTGGACAATTTTTGATGGCGTCATCAAATATTCATTTTTCTCCATTGTGCATGCCCGAAATCTCCAATTACCGTCATTTGTGATGACGTCATCACTTTTTGTCGAAGGTGATGACGTCAAGTTTAGTATTTTTTTAAAGTTCAAATGTTGTTTTACCATCTTACCAATTTTCATCCATTTTTGTTAAGTATTTCAGGATTTAGGTAGGGGGGTAATTTTGTCCCCCCCCACCCTTTTACAGCACCCAAAAAGCCCACCCGAAATAGGGTTAATAATAAGATAAATAAAATGGAAATGGGAATTTTATAAAAATATTTATTAGCTACGTTTTTCTATCAATGTTTTCCTTTGTGGCATGGTCCTGATATTATTATTGATCAAAACGTAAACAAATGAAACCATGTAAAACACACGGCACTGGAATACTGTATACCGAGATTTTTAAATTAGAAAGAGAGTGAACATAAAGAGATAGAACCGCTAGGTGAATTGAAAACAAAGCTCAGGCAGTCAGAAAAAAAAGATCAAATAATCTTGTCCATACAAACAATTTATAATATAAATGCGATAACTGTTTCGACAGTTTGAGAACCAGTCTGAAAAGAATGCATGCTGTCGCACCCCAAAATTTTTGTCAGAACCATATGCAAGGATTAGTTTTTTAGAATGGGAGACCTGTATCTGTATTAATGTTATTATTAGATGGAGAAATCAAAAGCTCAATAAAAATATTTTTTCAGTAGCACGTCACACTCTTTTGGGCTGTTATCCCCAAGATCTCGTCAAAAACTCTCATACTTTTCAGACTCATTTGAAAAAAGTTAGAATGGAAAATAATATTCTTCATAACACACGAAGATGGCTAGATCTAAAAAGTTTTATTGCATGTTGATTTCATGGCATGTTTTCAGCCTTATTTTTAAAGTCTCATCAATGACAAAGGCTTTTCAAAATTGATATACCACTCTCCAAAAAGTAGGCATATTAAGGAGGGGGTGTCAGCGGAGGGTCAAATTCATTTTGGATAATGTTCGAAGTTTAAAATAAACTGATTTTTTTTTAGTTTTAGACTAATGAAACAACCCTTCCCCACCCCCTGTGTCAAATAGGGAACCAACCCTCTATGTAAAATAGGCTTAATGAAAAAATAAGAAAAAAAGCTTTAATGAAAGTATGCCCACATTAAATCTAAATCACCATTGTTCTCTTTAAATGACTGTTCTTAACCATGGAAAGTAGCCAAGAAAAATAGAAGGAAAAACATTTTGACAAAATCATAAAAATCTGACAATAACAAGGGGAGGGCATTAATCTGTCATCATAAATTAATCAAAATAAGTTAGGAGAAAGCTTATATTGAAATATAAATTTCTTTTGCAAAAGTTATACTAACTCAAGGCAATATGTGATTGTTATGGAAGATGAAGACAATTAGAAGTCAACTCAAAGTTCATTCAAAAATATTCAATCTAATTAGATCTCTTCAAATCAAATATTCTATTTATTGGAAATAAATTCCTGGAAGATCAATTCCATAAATAGATCTAGAATATCTGAAAACAATCAATCAATTAATTGCATCAGCGAGTGGAAACAAAAGGTGACTTACTTTCACAAAAAAAAGCTCCTTGAAAGGACAGAGAAGGGAAAAAAACTATGAAAAGCTAAACAGGTATATGACCAATTACATCTGTACAATTAAAAACTAATTTGATTTTTTTTGACATAAATTAGCTAATCTTACTAATAATGTATATTTTTCAGGCTTAAAAGAGAATAAACTCTTAGGAAATCCTGTCTCTCTGGGAACGTATTCATTTTCCTTTGATAGAAAATGTCTATCCGCATACTATCATATGCGCTTGTCTGAGAGATGTTTTTTGGACATATTTATCAGAGAGTTTGTGCCGTTTTTAAGAGATCTAATGCGATTTATTTTACAAAAACAAAAATTACCGATCATTTCTTCCCTAAAAAATGCAACGAAAAACTTTTATTGGCAGTAGCGTTATCAGTAGCGTTTCAAAGTTAAAGTCGTCGGTATTTCTACAAAAATTGCCGTTGACAGAATTCTTAGTAATATTTGACGACACGCATCGTTTTAATTGCTTTTTTGAAACGAAAGAAGTAATTAACAAAAACAAAAGGAAAGCTGCGAGTTGTTACCCCTTTTATTGATGGAATAAAATCTATTATATATTTAGATTGATTTTCATCATAAGTATGTTTTTGGAAAGTTATGTTAGAAAATAGCAAAAGAATTATAAAAACCTTGAATATTCCGTATTTTTAACACTTTTGATGACGTCATCACCTGGTTACCTGACTTCTGGGGTTATTTTTTTATTTTTTGAAAGTTCGCATGGCAATTTATATTTGTGGTAACTTTAATTAAATTAGGTGAGACTTGGCGATTTACAGTAGGGGGAAATTTCGGCCCATCTCAGGCTTTTGACATACATGAAAAGCCCCGTGTTAAATAGGGTTAATAACGTCATAGACGTTATAAGATCATCGGAGAAAAACGTAAGCATTGTTGTGCGTATTCATATAGTTATATACATATCAATAAAAAATGTTTATTTTGATATTGTTTGTGTTTAGAGCCACCAAATTGCCAGACCTTAATAGTTTTAGAGCTTGGAAAGATCGCAATAATTAACAATAATCGGCAACAATTTAGTTATCAAAATAAAAAAAACTTGGCCAAGTTTTATGGCATGTCAACTGACAGTTTTGAGGTCTATGTATATTATACTTCAAAACTGATTAAAAAAATCCCATTCGTACCGATTGTCTATCTTTTTCCAAATCACCCAGACTAATCGTTTTTCATCGATATTGCACTGTCTTCAAAAATAAAGAAGTTGCATCATTTTTTTCAACCAGTCAGATTGCTTGAACTTTCGAAAAGCAAATTTCATTTGGGAAATGATTTCATCCTTAAAACGCCATATTCTTGACATTTATAGCCAATCAAACCTTTGTAATGCCCATTTCCAAAATATGAAAACAAAGAATGTTATGACGGAACCAGCTTGCGTAAACCTTCCCCTTTTATTGCTAATATTCGTGCGCAACGTCTTTACTAGCTATATACTAGCTGCATGCAGTGTCGCATGACGCAGAAGCTTTGCAGGAGCATAGAAAGTTATTGCAAGTAATGCAATCCTCTTCTGCCAAAGCACTAACTATTATTTTACAGAGGCGAGAAAAAAAGAGAAAGATTCATGAACCAAGGACTTACTATAGCTGAGCGAGACAGAGCACGACAACATTTTAACAGAATATTCCTTATAAGCAAATCACATTTGACCAAAGCATATCCCGCATCGTCTCTTGCTTATAGTGGTTTAAAAGCAATAAGAATTTGTTTACTGTTGTTTTTAAACTGTCATTATTAATGTTTAAGCTTTAAAGATACAACTCAAACTCGTGAAAGGACGTCACAGGGTTGCAGAAATTTATTTCCATTGCCGATATCTTATCTAAAATCTCGGAATATTTGTATCACCTGAATCTCATTATTAGATACTCAAATTTCTTCTGTGCTGCTATTTACATTCTATGAAAAATATTTATTTTACCCAAGCAAGATAAATAAGCTTATCAGTAATATCTTCACATTTAGAGTTTTGAATGTATTCCCCGAAAAATTCCTGCGAGAAGCTTTGGAGACATGGGACTTGACTTCGCAAAATCCCTTAACTAAGAAGCAAATATGCTACCGTGAAAGAGAAGAAAAACTAGAAATAGCAGCGCCAGCTTGGCTTTGTTATATCAAAGTTTTACAGTTGATTGTATGCAAACACTGTACCGCTATTTATTTTGAAGCAGAAAAGAATACATATATTAAAAGCGTAGTTTGAGATTTAAATATGGTCATGCGATTTCCTTATTTGGAAAACAAAAGCGAAAAAGAAGATTTTTATTGGTTCAAAACTGTGCAAAAGAAAAACCAATCAGAAAACGTCAAAAAATTTTCGGGAGAAACCACTCCAATGTTCCTGGCGCTATTCGTATGAAACGTTCAGTATAGAAAACAGCGAATAATTGCAATGGGGAAAACTTTCTATAACTTCACCTCTGATTTGCCTTTAGTAGCCCAACTTGGTACACCTATACTCCTAATGGTCCTCCATTTTTTGTGCCTATTTTTGACAGTTTGTTGCTGGGGCAACGGCTTATGACATCATTAGAAATTCAATTTTCAAAATTTTCTATAACTTGACCTGTACCTTGTCCTTAATGATCAAACTTGATACACATATACCTCAATTAGTTCCAAAAGTTTTAAAGTCAATTTTGACCGTTAGTTTCTATGACAACGGCCTATGATGTCATTAAAAGGTCATTGAGATCTCGCAGCGATTCTTATCTCGACTGCGTCAGCAGGCCTAACTGTCGTCATTAAATGCTGGATTTATTGTCAAGGGATCGCGCAGCGATCTCTTGCTGGGACTGCGTCAGCAGGCCAATACGATGCTTCAGCGTCGGGCGACGCTGCGTGCAGCTAGTCATTAAATTAAATAAAGAATTAACGATTTCTTATGAAAGAAAGTTCAAAAGCAAATAAAGCCTCCTCTCTCCAGCTTGATGAACAATTACTCTTTTTAAAACGTTCTACTCATGTTTGAGAATGAGAAATTAGTTGCCCTGAGAGTGACATTTAAACCCAAAAGTCAAAGAACAACTTTGATTTATATCTACAAAGTTTTTTTACCCTTTAGGTAAGGTATTGGCCTTGTCATTAGTTTTTCTATAAAAAGTTTCAAAATTACCAAACTTGCGACGTAATAGACTGTTGCTATGGCAACAGAAGCAAAAATTTGAAGAAAAAACTTTCCAATGATGTCTATTGAGAAATAAAAGATCAGAAGATAAGTCTTAATTGATTGACCATTCAGTTCTAGCATTTTCTAAATCAATTTATTGAAAATGTCAAGGACTTTTTACATGGTCGTCATAGTAACGTGAAAACGTTTCCAATTGAAAGTCTTTTAAGATCGTTTGTAATATATGTTGATCAAGTCTGGTTAACCAAGATAAAGTATTTGACATGCCATTGCTGAAACTGTTCTTTAAAAGTTGAAATAATGTCAGCCAACTTTTGTTTACTTAAAATTTTCTAGTAGGATTTGAGCAAATGGAAAACTTTCTTTGTACATTTAATCCTATAGGGGAAAAATTGTACGAAAAGCGTCAGTTTTTACTGGGAATATTCTAGTGGTTTCACGCTGTAAACGTCATACTTTGAACGTGTTCTGATTGGTTTTAACTTATGTAGAGTTTTGTGCCAAAAAAAGTTGCACTGTGTTTCTGGTTTCTAAATAAGGAATGATCATTACCATATATAAATCTCACACTAACCTTTTAATATATACAGTACATGCGGGGTGACTTCGGACACTTTCTTCTTTTATTTTGAAAAAACTCGCGAGTCACATCAGTTGATGCCCCGAAAACTCTAGCGAGTAACAAATGTATAGAAATAATTCGCTACATGCTATTTTAGCTAGATAATATCTCGTTTGCTAGATTTTAAAAGCCTTTAAAGTTGCCTGAAGTCACCCCATGTAGGTGGGGTGACTTCGGACAAGTTATATAAAAACAATTTATAATTAATTTATTGCGTTTTTAGATACTATGAATCTAGTGTAGTCATTTTAAGCCAAAAATATGGTCAACCTGGACAAAATTTGTAAAAACATGATTGGTACCAACAGATGCGCAATTTTATGCACTATAACAGGCCAAAAATCCATCGAAATCCGATTTGGGGAAAAATTTCTATGAATGAATTTGTAACACCACCTATTTTATCAGTTTTGCCCAATTTCTGTCAATGCAGCACATTCATTTTGGAAAATATAACTGAAGATACATTAAGCAAAACAACAAAAAATAATTTTAGTTTAAACAGCAGTCTTCACTATTGAGACTGCTGTTTCAAAGTCATGATGACGTCATCAAAAATGGCGGTGCCATAGCCAAAAAATCTATATTGAAAAATAGCACAATTTTGAGATGCTGAAATTAAATTGTTCATAGTGTTAAACATTGCTATCAAAACTACTGCCTTCAAATTGTGTTATGACTTCTTTAATCTAGAATTAGAAGGATATGCTATTTAGTAATACGTTTACGCTTTTAAACATTTATTCGGATTCGTCAAAACTTCAGATTCAAAAACTGATCTGAAGAAATAACCACATGACGTAAGTGGCGTTTACACCTACCTTAATTTCTTACTGAATAATAATCATCTTGATCATCTAAAGTATTCAAAGCAATATATTTGCTGCTCACTACTTTGCTACTGTTTTTTCTAAAATTAGAAATTTTTGATCTGATCTTCTGTTTACATTTGCAATACGAATAAATTATTCCGTATTAGTATGAATTCGAATAACATTTATTTGCTATAAAACCTAGTTTGGAATTTATTTGCATATTGACGATAGATCTGAGTAAATTTTTAGAGTTCAAGTGTAAATGCTATGAAGTCACAATTATTTGGATTACGTTGTGGGCCCGAAAAAATTTCCACTAGTGGAAACGTTGTGTAAATAAACAAAAAAATTTAATTTAATATGTCTTTTCAGTTTTTCTATTGACTGGACTTTTCCATGTGAGTAAAGGCATTGGAGGTGCAAATTCCCTATAATTTTCAGTTTTCCCTATAATTTTCAGTTTTCCCATGAATAGACTGATTGAAGAAAATGATTGAAATGATAAGAAATAGGTAGTTTGCTTATAGTTATTATACATTTTTTTATAAAGTAACCATAATAGTGAAAGTATAAAGTAATGGAGCCAAAAATGTGGGTTGTGAATAATAAGTATAATAAAAGTATAATAAATACTTTTATGCATAATGTGTCAACCAACACAAAAAATCTTCTTGCTAGTGTATAAACGTCAAGTGATCATAAATCTAGTCATTTACGAAATTTATTAGCCCTGAAAGAGCGGAAATGGGCTCAAATAGCTCGAAATACAGATTTCATAGTTTTTTCAGTGTTACAGAGCCTGTGCTGTCCTAGTTTATGTGACGTTGCTGATGTGGAAGTAAGTAAGCCCTACCTAAAACAATTTTATAAAGAAAGTTACCACAGCTCAGCAAGGTTTATAATTAAGATGATTTTTTATGAGAGTGTTCAAAAATGATATACCCATGTCTTATGATGACATCATCACTGGAGTCTAGGGGAAGCTTCCAAAAAAGCTGCATCAGAAAAATGGCAAAAAAATTTGTTCAGTGACTCCAGGATTTATCTAACAATAACCATATCAAAAACTAGTTAGAAAATGCATTTTAGGTGTTAGTTTTTACCTTCCCCTTTAATCGAGGTTAACATATTAACATTTGTTTATAAAAATATTTCAGAAAAGTAAACTTTGCATTTTTTAGTTTGTAGATGTCATTTTGCATTATTGAAGAAGGTAGGTTCAGAGGGGGAGGCTGTTGGGCTGCAGCTTCTCTAAATATTTATTATAACTTCCATGTACTTTGTCTTTAGTGACCAAACTTGGTAAACATATACATAAAATAGTCCCAAAAATTATTAGGCCAATTTTGACCGTTGGTTGCTATGACAACAACCTATTAGACGTCATTAGAAGGTCCATTTTGGAAAATTTTCATAACTTCTTCTGTACTTTGCCTTTTGTAACCAAACTTGGTACATATACTCTCCAAATGGTTCTAAATATTTTAGTCCAATTATGAGGGTTGGTTGCTATATCAAAAGCCTATGACGTCATTGAAACATCAATTTTTGTGTGTTCCAAAACTCTTATATTTGCAATGCTAGCTAAGGATCGCGCGGCGATTCCTATCTCGGACTGCATCAGCAGCCCTAACCGTCGTCTTTAAATGCTTTATTTATTGGCAAGGGATTTCGCAGCGATCTCTTGCTGGGTTGCGTCAGCAAGCCAATACGATGATTCAGCGTCGTGCGACGCTGCGTGCAGCTAGTATACATATATTAAAAGCGTAGAGTGGGAATGGTAGCGCTAAAGAGGGGAAATTTACGCAAGCTGATTGGTTAAAAGAGCAAATTAGGGATTTTCATTGGCGGAAAACGTTTGAAGAAAAGCAACCAATTTGAAAGCGTCAAAAAATTTTTGAGAGAAACCACTCCAATGTTCCTGACAATTTCCGTATCAAACCTTCCGTATAGAAAACAGGGAATAATTGTAATGATGAAACGTTTCTACGGCTTCATGTGTGTTTTGCCTTTAGTGACCAAACTTGGTACACGTATAACCAAGACTACTATAGTAAGCTTTGCGTATACCCCAAATGGTCCTGCATATTTTGAGACCAATTTTGACAGTTTGTTGTTATGGCAACAGCTTATGACAACAATGGAAGTGCAATTCTCAAAATTTTCTATAACTTCACCTGTACTTTTCCTTTAGTGACCAAACTTGGTACAAATATACATCAAATAGTTTCGAAAACCTTTAGGCAAATTTAGACGGTTAATTGCTTTGGCAACGACCTATGACGTCATTACAAGGTCCAGTTTAGAAACCTTTTATAACTTCTTCTGTACTTTGCCGTTAGTAACCAAACTTGATACACATACCCCCCAAAAGGTTCTAAACATTTTTAGTCTAAATTTGGCAGCTGGTTTCCATGGCAGCGGCTTATGACATCTTTAAATGGTTGATTTTTGAAACTGTGCATAACATTACCTGTACTTTGACTTTAATGGACACCATTGGTACACATATACAAAATAGTTCTGAACACTTTTAGGCCAATTTGGACGGTTGGTTGCTATGGCAACTGCCTATCTTTTATTTTTTTCTCATCTTTTAAAATAACAGATAGAAATGCAAGCAAGGCAAGATTATACGACGCTTCAGCGTCGTGTGATCCTTTCTTTTAGAAGCGGGGTCTATTTTTTAATACTGTTAGCATTGCAACAATCTAAGATTTTAAAAGCACGTTAACCTATATAAAAACAAATTTGATGACAAGACAAGTAATCTAAAACATGTCTTAGAGATTTTAGAATATTGATACAGGAATAGGATCGGGACTGCGAAAGCAGGCCAATACGACGTGCAGCTAGTATTTAATTATTCACATAATTTAATCTTTTCGTTTTTCAATCGAATCATAAAAAAGCTGTGAATTTTTCCTTCATTCACGACTCTATTGTTTTTAGACTGAATATACTGTAATGATCGGCAAAAAATGTTTTTGAATATACCTCAAAGGCTAGTAAATTTAGTAAAAAAATTTTACCTCTTAATATTCAGTGCCCAAATGCCGTTGAAATAATGGAAGAAACCCAACCCAAATAGTACCTCTTTGAATAGCATATCCTTCTAGTTCTAGATTGACCCTATTCCAGTGGGAGGGGAAGGGCAAAATTGAACCACCCTTTGCCCAAGCCTTTTTATAGCATTTTTTCTGGGCACTCTATTACCATGATCTTTTTATCCAGTGAACCAAATTTAACAGAGTACCTTCTCTGAAAATTTCAAGTCAAAACCATTTGTACTTTTTGTTTTATAAGAATTTTGTTGGGGTCTGGAGACAAATTCTGGCTTTTTAATAAGCTGTAAGGTCATGAAAAGAAAATAATTTTCACAGAAACTTTACAAAATATTTGCAGCCAACGTAAAATAGCTAATGAAACCAGAATATTTCAAGTCCATACACGTTTTCATGACCTAGAGTCCAAAATGTTTTTAAACAATGCTAAAATCGGTTATTTTGTGGCTATATTGACGTCATAATTTGGTCATAATTTTGCTGTCATATCTGATTTTCCTAAAATAACCAAATTTCGTTCGAATATAACCCTATAATTACTTATTTTTTAGAGATATGCACCAAAAAAATGCTATTTTTTTGCCGAAATCGGAGGATCTCGACGAAAATGATGATGTCATCATTGAGTTATGTGACTTTAGACCCCAACTGCTTAACGTACATAAAATAGCCCAACTGGAATAGGGTTAAAGAAGTCATAACACAATTTGAAGACAGCAATTTGATAGCAATGTTTAGCACTATAAACAATTTAATTTCGGGATCTCAAAATTGTCCTATTTTTCAATATAGTTTTTTTGGCTATGGCACCGCCATTTTTGATGACGTCATCAAGTAGTAATGACGTCATCATGACTTTGAAACAGTAGTCTCAATAGTGAAGGCTGCTGTTTAAACTAAAATTATTTTTTGTTGCTTTGTTTAATGTATCTTCAGTTATATTTTTCAAAATGAATGTGCTGCATTGACAGAAATTGGGTAAAACTGATAAAATAGGTGGTGTTACAAAGTCATTCATAGGAATTTTTCCCCAAATCGGATTTCGGTGGATTTTTGGCCTGTTATAGTACATAAAATTGCTCATCTTTTGGTACCAAAGTCATCTTTTTACAAATTTTGTCCAGATGAAATATTCATACTTATCAAAAAAGAAACTAATATTTTCAATATTTAACAGTATATTTCCCAGTACCACATACTTTTAAAAACATGGCAGAAATTCGGGAATATCGCGTTTTTTAGGATTACCCAATCACTTCCCGTTGTCATTTTTGCTACTTAAAATTCATTCATACCATCCGTTCCCCAAAATCATAATGTAAGTAGTGTTTGTTTCCAAGTACTGACACACAGAAAAGTGAAATTCATTATTTTCAAAATTTTGATGAAGCTATTCAAGAGAAAATACTAAGTCAATGGAGCCTACTCACAAATATTGAAAATCAACTGTACTATTGATTCTGATTAATTGGAACAAGGAAATGCTCTGGAAATCATTTTTCAAATTTGTACCATTGGATTCATATTCTTTCAAAATTTGTGTTCGACACGTCATTATTATCTCAGTAGTATGCAGAAAACACTGTTCACCATATCTCCATCATTTCTATCACCAAAACACCAACTATTGGTAGTAATATTGCTCGTAACTCGTTACATTTTCAAAAGAGATTGACTATTGTTCTCTTTTACCAGTAATCTATATAAAAAAGTTGACTTAAAAAAGATTTTTTATGCTAAACTCAATTCAAAATGATTAAGGTGCTCTTGTCCGAAGTCACGGCAGGTGTCCAAAGTCACCCCGTTTGACGGTACTACCATGTACTCTCAATTTATGATTCAATATCGCTTACTATTGTTCGCTTAGCTTCTTTCAGATAATCCCACAAAAATATTTTCTGACCAACTAACGAACAACTTCACGCGAACTGCATTAGTTTTTGTTTGTGTCATATGTTAACAGAAGTCATTTAACCTAATAATCCAGCATTGATTATTTTTTCTAAACTCTGCAGGCATTAACAGAGCAATTAAAAAAATAACCAAGTTACTTGGACCAATTCGTGACAATAGACCAATGCATTTAAATATGGAAAAATTTGGATCTTCTTAAAGAAAACATCTCTTTTTGGAGTTTTCGAAAGAACATAACATAGATAGTTCTCTTCTATAAGTAGTTCTCTAGTTCTCTTGAAAGTCCATAACTCTACAACTAGATAAAATTTTTAAGCAAATTTTTCATTGATTATTTAAAACGTACACTCTATTGATATAGGCAATGAAGATTTCGCGGGAATGTACCTTTGATTAATAATTTATTAACAAAATCTCTACTGCTAAAAGGTAGCATTAACAAATAAACCCATCAGTGATCAGAGCAATATTCAAGGAATTATTGGAAAAGGGTTAGGAAAATATAATTTGATAAAATAAAAAGGCGAAGAAGATAAAAGGACACGGTGTTAACTTTATATGGGTGGTGCCATACAATAAATGATCATTTTTTGACTAACCCTTTTTTAATAATCCATTGACAATTGAAGATTTGCTCTGTCCATGAAGACGATACATGATACGCTTTTTCTTTATTTGGAAACAGCTATTGAATAATTGATTGATTAGATAATTGGATTAGCCAATTTAATAATTACCTGTTTAAAATGGTGAGAAATGATTCCTGATCACCAAATCTGGTTATTAAATTGTTATGATCCAGTTTTTCAACGTTATGTTACAGGGTCCGTTCTTTTCAGGTTCTAGGTTCTGTTTTTTCAAGGTCGATGGTCTAGGATTTTAAACGGTTAGTAGAGAATGCTGAAAAAAGGCGGGACGAGACAGCAGACCAAGACGACGCTTGAACGCTGCGTGCAGCTAGTGAATTATTTTTATTATTAGATAGAACCTTTCTAATGTGACGAGTTTAGTTCGAAGCTGACTAAAATTAGTCAAAACCTATTAACAATCACAAAAGCAATATTTTAAGCTAGCTCTCTTTCCAAGTTTCTAAAACGATGACGTCATCTCAAATGTGATAAATTTAATTTTAGGGATTCCGCGATATTGTTGACGTTTTTGGATCGAAGATAAGCAGTTTCTCTTTGTTATGTTAGTATCCGATCCAAAATAAAGAACCTCCGTATGAAATAAGGAAGTAAAAATGGCAGAAAGCACCATGGCAACAAAACGAACCTAATTTAGAAATATAATTGTCATATTCTATGCCAAGTATCTTAATCAATTACTCGAAAAACAACAACAACATTTATGCAGATAATTTTGTGCATTCATAAACATGTTTATCCAATGATTATCTGGCTACGTTTGCCAAAATTTTAGAAACGCGTGGTTATGAGTGTCAATAAGCTCAATTATTTTGTAAATTTAATGCCAACATATATTTAATTTAGAATGGTCTGTCGCTTCTTTTCATGCGTATAATTAATACCAACAATTTATATATTTTGCGAGCTTTAAATAAAGTTCGCTAAGTTCTCCAGATCACCTTGGCAAAAATATTGTTTTCTTGAGAAAGTAAAAAAAAAAAAGAAATCTTTTTCTTTTATTTTTCATTTTTTTAAAACAAGAATGATGCTATAACTAAATATTATCTAATTTTCAATTTTCTAAAAATTTTGGTTTAGACAGGTGGTTAAGCTCTTTAAGATAAATAAATAAATAAATTTGAATAAATGTTTCAGCTTTTGTAATACTTTGTACAATTTCTAAATTCTTTTAGGCTTAAAATCATGGTAAATCTAACCTAATTAACAATTGACAAAATTAAAAGCTAATTATTTCACCCTAAAGTATTGCCTTGAGACATTGCTTTTATCTCCAAAGTCTATTTCATTTCCTTTCCGAAAAAAGAAAAATTTGCTTGATGCTAATTCCTGCCATTGCATACGAGAAACTATTAATAACTGGAAATTAAACCATTACTAATTTGAAACTATTATTTATTGCTGGTTGTCCGAATGACAGTAAGCCATTTCCAGTTTTATTGATTTTGTAGCTTGAACATGAGATAGAATTGTGGGCAGAATTATTGACACATTAAAAAGAGATTATTCTCGATTAGAAAACATTGACAATAATCTATGTGTGAAATTTAATTCACAACTTGGATTCCATATTTAGTCACAATGTCAAACATTAAAAACGCGTGTTGTTTTTAACCAAATTTAATGACAATGAACCTAAAAAATATTATTTTAACATTTTAATATATGGATTTTTGTCGGAAAATTACCAAAGGCCAGGATATTTCTGATGGAAATTGATCAACGCTTTACGTCAAACAAAACGCGGAAAATTGCTCATAATTACTGAGTTTTACGATATTATCTGATTAAAGTTATAACTAACTGTTTGCAATTTGTCAGGAAGTTATATTGCAAACAATAGGTGGCCCACGCTGTCTTCATATAATGATTTAAGCAACATTACATTAATTCATGAAACCGAAAAATACTGTGATAGAAGAATTAGTTTCACTTGCTCCTTCGGAAATTAAGCCAGTCATAATGTTTTGGCATAATTTCCATAAACTATGTCAACCCAAAAACAAACAGCTATAAAAAGCAGTTATATTGAACCAAAAGCAGGAAGTAAAACGATCGAAAGACGAGACTAAAAAGGTTGAGTGCAGGAACAATAGCCAATGTAAGCAAATTTTTGGTTGTTGCCAAATTGCTTGCAAAAGCAGAGCAATATTGTCAGTTCTCAGGAACGTACAAACAAGCTCGTGGTTTTTATAGGTTTTACTCTTGAAAGTACTTATTTTAATATAAATTTTTGAAGTTTTCAAATCTTGCATATATAGTTTAAAGCAATAAAATTTAAAAAATTGCTTGTTGGTAAAGGAGCCATCCGTAATATAAACCGCGATGACTAGTTCCTTTCAAACCTATTGCTTATAAAAAAGTACAGTATAAGTCTTCAGTATTAAAGGTACATCCCCGCAAATAGCTTTATTGCATAAATCAAAACATACTAATATTTATTTAAGTTAAAGCTGAAAGTTTTGTATGAAAAAGTCCATTTTTTGTGGCGTTATGCACTTTCAAAGTTATCTACTTTTGTTTGTTTATATTTGTGAATGAATGGAGCTCCTACTGTTTTTTTTTTTTTTTTTTTTTTCTTGTTTTAGCAAAGATCCAATGCTCATACAGTAACTCAAGAAGTAAAACTAAACTTGTAATGAAATTTTCACAGCAATCTGAAAACTCAAATTTCTTTTGAAAGATGAAATAATCTTTTCTGCAAGAATGTATATTTCAAACTACATTTGCTCAAAGTAATCACAATAATTTGCTAATTCAGAAAAAAGGTTTTCGATAATAATGAAAAGCGACGGAAGTATTTTCCGAAAGAACTGGTGCCATGAAGGAAGAGGAGTGATGTAGGAACCGCATAGGTTGGCCACCAAATCTTTTTTTGCGTAAAATATGCCTTCAAAGCTTTGTATAAAGTCAAAACGCTGGATTGCGAAAACTGCATAAAGCTGTACAAGTTTAGCAAGGTGGAATAGCATTTAAAATTGAATAAATAGGTCAAACCAGAAAATGTAACTTTTTTAAAACTGGGAACAAAGGCTTAAGCTTAATGATTAAATTCGAGGATGTTTTTCATCAGCTAAATGTTTTACAAAAAACTCTTGGCAACATAAAAATACTCGTAGTTTAAGCTGCATGAATACATGAATACTAAAAAAGTGTCTCTGTGAGGTAAGGAAGAGTTGCTTCAGGAAATTGAGACATGGTGTGACCTGATAAAAGATATATATGAGTTTGTAGAGGCTAAATTGTTAGTGTATCTCGGATATGGTCACCCTTTTACCTTTGACTGTGTAGACTGCGTTACACTTGCGTTCTATGTTGGCAGCACAGACTTTTCATAAGGCTTGTTTTTCAAGAAGATTTCTATAAAGCTTTTCCAGTCTGTGATGTAAAAACGTCTCATGAGCAAGTATTATTTATGCCATAGTGAATTCCACTAATAAAGTTTTAATTTTTAAGCTTCAAAACAGACTTTCAAATCCTACTCTCGACATATTTCGAGGGGAACTAATGGTAACTATGATCTTGTTAGAAATATAGAATACAAAAAGATATGAGTTACTTCCTACCTTTTTTTTTTGTCACTGTTCGAACGCAAAGGCGTTGTAAACAAATCACATGATTTTCACGTCACGAATAATGTTGATACAAGTTCAGTAAATAAAGTAGTGAGAAGATCTCTTAAATCAAAACAGAAAGGCAACTCGGAGAGTGAAGTAGAAAACCGACCTTTGCCAGCGCATAAAAAGTCGCATGATATTTGCCAATCTTTCTTCTATTAAACTAATCCTTCTCATCATAGCAGTACTGAGGCAAGGGCTCCTCTGCATATCAAGAACTACAATAGAAATATCAATGAAATTTCGACCACTGGCTCTAGATTCCTTCCTGTGCACTTCTAGAAAACTTTAGGGTTTCAAAGTTATTAGAAAAGTAATAAGGCCGTCGTTTTTTTCAAAGGAATTTTTCAAACAAAATCATCTTGTAGAGTATACCATATATAATGTTTTCATATCAAAGAGACGAAAGTTGATAGACATACATTTTGCAAGTACAAGACTTGGTCGGACATCCATCAATTCCAAAAATTGAAAATTACAGAATAGTAGATACACCGAGTCTACTGAGAAAACTTGATTCTCAAAAGTTTGCACAAAAACATATACACTAAGTAGACTTCTGACTGTGTGCCGTAAATTGAAGTCAAGATACTTTCGTTTTCTCTACGGCTTTCCACCCAAAAAGTTTTCGAACGTCTTTCAAATGTTTTTTGCTAGAAGAACTTTTTGCAAACTTTTGTAAACAGATCACGAAAGACAGGTAAAAAATTCTTTTCTTTAAATATTGTATATCTTTTATTGTGGAGAGTAGAATCTATCGTTCCAGAGTACAATATAGAACCTAACGCTTTAGACACGATAATCCAGCTAAGAAAAACAAGATTGATTAAAAAATAATTTTGTGTACAGTTCTCCCTCTAATTAGCGAACACCGTTGGTGCAAAAAAATCTGTCCGCTAATTAGAGGTGTCCGCTTTTTAGAAAGTTAATTATTTTGGACTAATTTTTATCGTTGAGTCAAAACTTTGATGTCTTTGGAGGATTTCTGGGGATATTTGATCACTGCAGACATAGAAGAACAGAAAGATTAGGTTATTTTAGGACATACAAGCTTTTTTAAGGCGGCACAAGAAAAATATTTAAAAACCTAGGAATTAGAAAAGTCTATGGGGCTTTCAAAAGCCTTAAAGTGGGTGCTGAAAAAAATTAATGTTTGTCGATAAATGTTGATATCGATAAATAAGTAAATAAATAAATAAATGTCGATAAATGTCTGTTGCCGAGAATTCTTTACCCTTATCAATGAAAAGCTCGGTCTTTGAAAAATTTTCTCGTAGTGTCCGCAAATTAGAAAGGAAAAATTAATAGAAACGCCATTTGGTGAAAAAAATATATCAGCTAATTGGAGTGTCCGCTAATTGCTTGTCCGATTTTTAGAAAGTTTTTTTATGAGAGTTTGACTAGGATTCATCCAGTGTAATAAAATTTGTCCGTTAATTTGAGGTGTCCGCTTTTTAGAGTGTCCGTTAATTAGAGGAAGAACTGTATTATACAAATTAAACGCTTTTGCCACTTTAGCGTGCTTTGCGTATCCTACGTGCCATTACGTGCCCTGATTCTAGGCATGTTCGCAAGGCTGAAGAAATAAACAAGAAGCAAACAGTTTTGAAATAAAATTTTGCCGGCTCGAAATATTTTCCAATTTCTGAAAAAGATTGGAGTGGAGTCTACGGAAAAGTTTGAATTAGTTCTCATAGTTGATGTTATTAATGTTTGATCTCAGTTAACAGAATCAATCATCTATTTTATTTCGATCTTCTATGGCCATGGATCTTCAATATAGGGAATACAATTTAGCGCCAGTATTGGTGCATATAAATTAACACAATGTATAAGGTCATTTTATTACCCGATGTCCTCAAAATTTTAACATTTACCAGTTTTTAGGGGTATTTCTTGAGGGCGCATTTCCACACCAGAAGTTTTTCAATGATATAGACAGATATGCAATGTCTTTCGTGAATTGATATGAAATTACTGGTTTTATTATAAGTTTCATCATTATTGCTTTGCTATAGGTTAATCTATGCGTTTTCAAAAATCTCCCCATTACGGCTCCAAAGTTGCTCTAACAAAACTGGGAAACAATACAATTAAGAAAAATTCAATTATATTATCTTAACTTTGATTTTAAATTAGTAACAACACAAACGTAAAATCGAAAATATTCTTAAGTATATATCTCTAAGGCTACAAATACCTCGTTAACATAGTTTCATAGTAAAATGCCTAAGTTTCAATTCTTTTTTGTGTTTTTACGAACAAATTGTTCGCGTCTCTTTTTGAAGTTGTTGAGATTGATACGAAATTACAGTTGCTTTGGTTATGGTAGGTTCTCACTATCTCAAAGACACAGAAGTTTGTTTGTTTTATGGTTAGA
Source organism: Cladonema radiatum (assembly GCA_025330745.1). Taxonomy (NCBI): domain Eukaryota; kingdom Metazoa; phylum Cnidaria; class Hydrozoa; order Anthoathecata; family Cladonematidae; genus Cladonema; species Cladonema radiatum. Next base: position 3,262 of record JANSTP010212213.1, on the reverse strand, counting down.
GATGGTTGATGGTTTGATGCTTTGATGTGATTGTGATTTAATGTGATTCAGATAAAAATTAGTGCACGTAAGTAGGCCACGAGAGGCACGTTAAGGCACGTAAGGTAAGCCAGACACGTAGGGCACGTAAGGCACGCAAGGCACGTATAACGCAGGGCACGAAGGGCACGCGATTTAGCAAACTCCTCTACAGATGAGCTAAAAGAAAACTCTGATAGTCTAGTGGTCAAGACATCCATTACTTGGAAAACCTGGATTAAAATTCCAGCCTGAGCTCAAACTGCTAGCTATTCATTAGAAACCAGTTATTTGTCAGTTGTTTTAACACTAAATAAGAAAAATAGCAATCGATACCTCACTATGTAAATTCAAAGTATATTCTTGTAAAACTGGTGTTTTGATTTTGGTTAGAGTTAGAAATCTAGTGATGTTTTTGTGCCATTGTTTGGCTGGAGAACAACATCAATTGCTTGGTTTCGTGTGGCTTCAACTCGTTTGCTAGAAAAGAATGGAAGTTAGAGGTCTACTTAGTAAGTTATTGAGTTTACCTTCTCCCTCACTTTTCTATGCCAAACTGAAGGAAATTATAAGTTTATAAATTTCTCCTCTGAAACTCTTATTTAGGAGACAGAAAGACATTCGTTTGCAGCCCTTCAAACTATTTTTATAGGCATTAATGCAAGACGCATCATCACTGGTAAATCTTTAAAGAGGTAAGAGGAAGCTCATGAAGATTTGAAGTATAAATATGCAAAGATTTATACTCCTCCCCTACCGACATCTGTGTGGCAAAAAATCCCTGTCATAATAAGGTTTAAACGTGGTTTCAGATATTTTTTTAATTGCTAAGACATTCAGGTTTTTTTTATATGAATATTGTTTTTTCCTGTCAACATGAATATTCTTAACTTTTTGAGCAAAATCATCCTGTTTTATTTTTAACACATTCTTGGCATCCATGGCGATGTAAGAGTATGAATGAGATTTTTCAATGTTTGGAAAAAGTTACCTGAACCTATTAGATTGATTAGAGGATAGAAAAAGAAAAATTTGATAGATTCTGAGGGGGATTTTATAAATAACTAGTGAAATCGAGACTATAAGGTACAAATATGGTGCACAAGCATTCTTAATTATAGCTTTCTTTAACTTATTCTGCCAAACTTTAAGATGAGCATATTCTCATCATTATTCTTAATTTTTAACTCAATTTCATCCTAAATATTCTTATAGAGTATATTCTTGTAAAACGATCGTGTAGGGGTTTTACATCAGATCCATGGACTCTATACTGTCAATAACAACACTCTACTGTAAGTATAGTCGGCCAAGTCGAGTCTAATATCAAATTGTCAATATTTAATAAGATTAGAGCAATTTGCTTGTCTTACATTTTCCAGCTTCCACGCACCGCAAGGAGAATTGATATAATGAAGATATAACCTCAATATTATGCAATCTAGTTAATGTTTTTCTGAAAACCCTAAAAGTTTACAAAAAGGCTCATAATTTCTTATTTATGCGTCCAAAAAAACGTGATTTCAATGAATATGATCTATAATAGAAGGTAAATCAACCTTCCCATCTCTAAAAAAATTCAAGTAGGAAAGGCATGTTTTCGTAAAATCTTTATTTAGAAATTGCACAATGTACACGCGATGGTTTTTTTCAATGGATTAATCAAACTGTTATGCGGTTTTGTAATTTACCACAGCCATATCCTGATTAAAAACCCCAAACTACTCATTAATTACTGTTCTGTTAGTCAGTTTAACAAGTCAGTTCGTTCGTGTTTCCATTGTTGTTGTTTAATTTTTTACCGTTTTTGTTGTTCCTGTTCCTTTTGGTGCTGTTGTTTCAGCTGTTGAAATTGTTAATTTGGTTATTTGCCTTGAATTTTCTTACTGGTGTTGGTTCATGTTGCTGTTAATGCTTTTGTCTTTGGTGTTGACTCTATTGTTTTTGTTTGTAATCGCTATTGTTCCTATTGTTGTTGCTGCTGTTACCCATGGCGTTGCTGTTTTAGGTGTCGATTTCGTTGCTGTTTTTGTTAATGATGAATTCGATATTGACTTGGTGATTTATACTTTACTGTAGTCCTTGAAAATTATAGTTAGTTACTGTTATTGCATGACAAGATGGCGGTAAGTTAAGAGAGCATTGAATTTGTAGTTTGAATTAATTTCCACCTTACTATAGTGAATGAATGTAAGCTCTAAGGCAGGAAATCTTATGCAGTCCACCTAAATTTAAAAATTAGCTAAACATCTCAAGCATTAAATATTTATCGAATGGTCATTGAAAAACTGAAGATATTTATAATTTAATAATATATTTCCATAAACAAGCTATATTTAAAAAATATAATATTCCAAGGCTTTAATGAATAAATAAATTATGCATATATTAGTTTTCGTTTTTATATAAATAAATAGATAAATAAATTACAACCGTATTAAATATTCTCTGACTAACTAAACAAAAATGTTTCTTCTGGTATTTTTATATTATTTTCTGAAATTGCTTGAGAAGCTGTTTAATTGCTAACAGTACATATTTTGACAGTTAAGTTTTAGTCAGCGAATAATTTGCCTCCCACTGACGTTCTAGAGAAGTTCATCACAGATTTTCTTTCTCTAGTGAAGTATTTGCGATGGTAAATCAATTTTCTTGGCATCATTAGCCATCGTCAATCGTCTTTATAATGCCATTTCGTAATAAACGAAAGTCACTAGCAGAATATTTGTATTATCGCCATAGTACCATATAGTCGCCACAGATGTTAGAGATAAAAGTCGTTCTCATTAACCCCAGAATCCATTTAAATGCGCTCTTTTGACATTAGCTTTATCGTCTACATAATGTTTTTTGCCTCCCCGTAATAAAACATAACGGCGCCGTTTTTCACTCCCATCGGCATTGGCTGGTACAATAAAGCTTGACAGATACACATCGTTACCATTCCCCTGCGATGCTGCCTTCGAAGCAAAGAACTCAAATCCAGGTTTCTTTATTGACGATTTGAATTTATGAAGTTGATACCTTTTCGCTTGGTGTAAATTTTTCCGTAATGTTGCGAGTGAGATTTTTCTTCGTTTTGGAATATATAACGACTCCACTAAACAACTTGATATTAATAATATAAATAAAATAGCATAAAAAGACTTCATTTTCAACTCCTCTCACTATCCCTTTTTCTCTTATCACAATTTGATGTTACCAATTAGAGTTCTCGACAGTAAATTAAGGTTCATGTACGTAA
>JANSTP010211991.1:0-11579 GCA_025330745.1 Cladonema radiatum | reverse complement strand
CTTTGTTGAGAGGATCATCATTTGGATAGAGGAAGAAGAATTGGGATCCTGTTTGTTTTTATTAATAGTAACGGTCCAACCTATTCATAACCATCTGCCAGTAGGGGATGCTCGTTACAACTAAATTGTCATTTGATTAGTTCAATTATTGAGTTCAATTAATTCTGTTATAACATTCTATTGATTCGATAATCAAATTTTTTGATTAATCACGCCTGGATTGAAGAGCCAAAACTTTCGGAGGAAGAGGATATAGAAACAGAAGAGGAGAGAAAAAGGAATAATTGAAAATGAGCAAACAAACAGCAAATAAGACAACTACTGTAGATGCAATAAAATGCAAACAAATTGTTACAGTGCATATGGGGTGACTTTGGACACTTTTTTCTTTTCATTTGAAAAAACTTGCGAGTCACCTTGCTTGATGCTATGAAAACTAAGTGAGTAACAAATGTATAGAAACAATTCACTGTATGTTTTTTTAGCCTGATAATATCTCACTTCCTAGATTTTAAAAACCTGTGAAGTTGTATAAATTTTTCTACTTATATGGGGTGACTTCGGACAAGTTATATTGAAACAACTTATACTTAAATTATTGTTTTTTGATATTATGAATCTTCTTTTGGATGAAAATATTCATATTTACCAATTTAGAATTTATTATTTTCAACATTTAGCGGTATATTTATGTAAACATTGCAGACATTAGAAGTCCTGCAAATCTCGTGCTTAATCAATCAGTTTTCAGTCAGATAAGATAATAAAATAATATAATAATTTTTTCCTTTTTCAGTAAATGTACAAGGAGAAGAAGAGGACCTTAGAAGGGCTGTCCCTCAAAAAACAGGTCAACACACCATAAAAAAAAAAGAAAAGAAAATACAAACAAAGCATCCAAAAGAACTAAAATACTGATAACTATAGCAAATGCACGATACACGTTTTAAGCTCAAAAATCTACATTAGCGTGTGAAGTAAGTATAGTAAATAAACATTAAATATTAAAGTCAAAAATACTGGGCAAAATTCAAACAGTTATATAGAGAAAAAAGATTTTCTAATAGAGAGATGAGATTGGAAAATAATTGAAAGAAAAATTCTGTAAAATTCTGTAAAGGCTTATTGATGCAGTTGTTAGACAATAAATATGTGAAACAAGTGGGAAGTAAAAAATACATAGTAAATACATCTCCCTAGCTAGTTAACTAACTAAAAAAAATACATGGACATTTGATTCATATGCATGGCTATGGACGAACTGTGAAGATCAAATATCTTTTGACAGATACATAGCTAGGACTTATGAGCGATATGAAATGAAATCAGCGCTTGAATAACGGCTGACCGTCGGCCATTGGTCGGTCAGTTTTACTTTCTGGGAGGTTCAATTTTCTGCTGCTTGACCAATTTGGTTGATCGAATATAGATTTTATGAATACATGTAGTCTGATGATAAAAATGTGAAATTGAAATCAAATAAAATATAATTCAAGATAGTAAACAAAAAAGGTGTTTTAATTCTTTGTTTAAATGACAAGGTAATATGTGCATGTGAGTTCTTCAATGTTGATCTCTTGTGTAAATAAATGTCGCAGATGATTTCTTGCACATGTTCGATTACAATGCAAAGTTTTCTTCTCATAAGAAAAAAAATCACTTTATGATGAAAAAAATAATTCGATTAGAGAAACTTTTTATATTTTTCTTAAAAACAACATCTTCTTTATTAGCGTTCAGATTTAAAAATGCTTGTAGTCTAGTAACGCTTTCATGTACTCAGGAGAATAATAAGCTTCCGTTTCTGAGATGTGTTCAAAGAAATGTTTTTTTTCCTTTTGAATTAAATTCTTAGATTTTTATTTATGGGTTTTCCTTTATAAGGGTTTTTCTCTATTTGATGAAAAGAAACGGTAGAATATAAAAATGGTTTGATTAACAAATAAAACATACAAATAATTATGACATGATTAAAATATATTTCATATAAAAAAACTTATGAAGGTCCCGGTTAAGATACTTTTTTAGATTCAAAAGCCGATTATTATCACTTATAAAACAAATTAAACATTTTTATTAAATGAGGATTTTTTACAATATTTGATACAATACGATATTTTTTAAATTTTTTTAATATTTTTTAAATTTTAAAAGCCCAAAACTTTTAACAAATTAATCGTTCTTATTAAATGAAGATTTTTTCTAGACAAGATCACTTATCATGATTTGTTAAATTAATATCATGTAAACATATTTGAACGAATATTTTAATAACTCACCTGCTGTACAGACAAGAAAATTTATAACAATAAAAACTTCTACAAGATATCTAATGTCTAGACAATTTATTCTCTTTTCTCATAATGAAAAGTTTTCTTGCAAAGAAATTATATAAAAAGATCATTAAGTAAAGAAATAAAAGAATAGGAGTCGCTCGATTTTTACGTGAATTGAGGCACGCTTACAGTTGAACGACAATCAAAAAACTTGATAAATATTGTCAGGATTGCTCAACCATAGTCGAACATTTTAGAAAATCATCGACCATCATGGTCGTTAGGCTAAAAAATGTTATTTGAGCGCTGGAAATGATATGAAATGAAATGGTATATATTCTTTTTAAGTAAACGTTACACAGGAAGAAGACTCAAGGAGGATGTGTACTCAAAAAGTGGGCTAAAAAACCTTTAAAAACACTAAGAATTACATCCTATACCTATAATAATAATAATGATAAAAAAAGCAAAACGACAAGAAACAAACAAAAAATAAAACAATTAACACACAAGTATATTCATAATAAAAACGCATCCTAGTTTCAATTAAATCAATATTTTTTTTGTTTTTGGCAGCAAGCAAATTCCTTTGACCCTTCACACAATCCATATCATAAATTTCAGGATCAGTGGTACCCATAGCTTACAGTTGGCATAAAAGTTGCTAATATTTTGACAGAATTTCCTTTGCTAAATAATTGCGTGCGTTTTCATAACTTAAATTTTCTAACTCATCTCTTTTGTAGCTAGTTAGGAACTTATTCCAGTCTATTCTACAACTATATGTTGGAGCAAGCTTTCCATATTTGTGTTTTAGTGTTTAGTATATCCAGTAAACATTTGATGAAGCTCTAGTATTATAGTTATCCCTTGATTTTAGACACTGAAACTGGTCAGCAAAATCCTTTGGGAGTCAACTCTTTTCATAAAAATGCAGTTCTGTACTGTACATATAACAGGTCTTTAATTTTTAGGAGTTTAAGATCTATAAATAATTTATTGGTATCACAATTTGCTTAGAAAATGTTATTTTCCGATGGGCTTGGTGTTGCAAGTTTTGTAATTTGTTTCGCATTTCCTGGCTATTGTGAGCCCAAACTTGGCAGCCATAATGGGAATTAAAAATTGAATGATATAGATTAATGTGTTTCTAGGCAGAAAGTACCTAAGTTTTGAAAGTATGCTTATTGCTTAATTAAGTTTCATTTTGAACTGATGAAAATGAGGCTCCCAATTGAGTTTGTTATCAATATAAACTCCCAGATATTTAACAAATGACTTGGGTGGAATTTCTTGCCCATCAAGTCTTATTTTATATTTTGAATTATGAGTGCAATTTTGTGGGTCAAATATGAGGAGTTCAGATTTAGCTGCATTTAAGCAGAGCTTATTCGCTCTTAGCCACCCACTGAGGCTCTTTAAGTCTTGCACGGCTGTTTCAGATACCGAAAATCGTGTCCTCATCTCCGAAAGAAGCAAACTTTTTTCGCAAAATTGGCCATCTTTGACTTCAAATATTATTTTAGGATCTACAAAATATTTTTACAAGCTGTAAAAAGGAACTGAAAGATCAATCTTTAATTTACTGAACTAAAAAAAAAAACGATTTGTTCATAGCTATTTAACTTTTTCTTCAGTTTTCATTTCAATTTGCTTGGTAAACAAAAAATTGACTTCCTTCGAGAGCCATGCACACAGGCTGTGATCATCGAAACAGTCTGAAAACTTCACCAGACATATGCGAGAGATTAGTCTTTTGTGAGAATATGGTTCCACAATAGTAGCGCAAGAACTTTTTTCTATTTTTCTATTCATTTTTTTCCAAAAAAAAAAACGTGTTTTTCTCAGACTTTTCAAAAAATATTTTGCAAGAACCTAAATGAAAAAACACAGACGGGGTTACTCTCTCATAACAAATGCGTGTTTTCTTTGTTTATTGAGCGTAATCAGTGTGTAAGCCAGAATTTAAAAAATTTCATCGATTTTCAAATTAAATTGGGAAATTGCAGACAATTCAAGCTTGTTTAATACATTCCACAGTGTAATAAAGCATTTAAAAGCACTAAATTAGCATTAGTAGGACATGTTTATCATTGTTTTGTACAATGTGCATTTACCACCCGAATTGCAACGAAAACCAAAGAAAAAGTAAAATAGTTATGAATAAATGGTTTTTTTTTATATGAGTTAATGAAAGATTGCTCTTTTAGGCAGTTTTTACAGCTTATAAAAATATTTTGTAGATCCTGAGATATTTGCAGTCAAAGATGGCCAATTTTACGAAAAGTTTGCTTGCCTCCGAGTTAGGACACGATTTTCGTTAGCTGAAACAGCCGCGCAGTTTGGATTTCATGGCACTTTCATTGAGATCTCGGGTGCGACAAAGCAAATCTCAAGTGCAGATGCATGACAAAGTTAAAGGGATTCCGAGGTGAAAATATAAGTTGGATTCATACGAAGAGGAGAAAAAATTATGAACACTGCTTTTTATTTCATCTCAATGCGACGTTTCCCTCTCAAGATATTTGAGTTTAAAGATTTGTCACTTAGGGAATTTCCCTAAAATGTTGAAGAATTTGTGATGTCATCTAGTGTATAGAAAAATTGCCCAAATCTTGAATACTAAATATCTCAGGTTATAATAATGATTTATGATTAAAAACTTTCATATAGAGAGTAGGTGTTAATTATAATTCTTCTGCAGTAAAATTTTTTGTAAATGGGCTTTAGGTTATTACTCCCAGGCCCCTTTTGAAAGTCATGCTATCCTCAATTTAAAATTATTTTTTATTTTTAAAGTCCTTCGAAAGATTCCAAACTCAAAAAAAGTATTCATTTGCAGAAAAAAAGCTTTGTTGGTTAGATATTGAGCCTGACCCTAAAACAAAAAGGGGTCTGGAACTAGTGAAGTAAAAATTATTTTTGAAACATTTTTGTGTATTGAATTTCCCTTAATGCGTGCTATATGTGTGTAAATTCTCATTCATGAAATTGTATTATAACCTGAGATATTTAACATTTAAGTTTGGGACATTTTTTCCATACACTAGATGACATCACAAATTCTTCAACTCTGTAGGTAAATTCCCTAAGTGACAAATCTTTAAACTCAAATATCTTGAGAACAAATATTCGAATTGACATGAAATAAAAACTGGTGTGCATCATTTTTTCTCCTCTTTCATATGAATCCAACTTATATTTTCACCTCGGAATCCCTTTAACACGGCTGTTTCAGACACCGAAAATTGTGTCGTCATCTCCAAAGGAAGCAATACTTTTTCGCAAAATTGGCCATCTTTGACTTCAAATAAAAAATTGACTTAAATTGAATTGAATTGACAAAATTGGAATTCCTTGACTTCAAAGAAAAAATTGCACTTGGATGTATTTTTATCAAGACTTGGTGCACACCTGAGTTAACACTACTGTTTCAGCAAGTCCTGACGTCATTTTCTGTAAAAATGTTACCAGAGTCAAGAAAACCTAAATATCTTTTGATCTACTAAACTATCTACAAAACTGAAAACTGCATTAAAAAGCTAAATAAACTGTCTTTCCAGCGATATATAACACTATTGGGCTTATTGAAATAAAGTTGTGAAAAAAGTCTTAAGACTCCATAAATTTTTTTTTCTCAAAATGGAAGCAAAATTTTCAACAGAAATATCTTTTAAAATAATCAATTTGAAACTCAAATACAGAAGTGTTATGGTTTTTCTGAAAGAAAAACTCTTTTAGAAACTAATTTGATAAGTTTCCAACCTTTATTTATCATCTAAATAATTTTTTAAGACGATCCTTCCACCAAGTTGAAAAAATGTGCTTTGCTCGCTTGCTTCACAGCAGCCATTTTAAAAATATTATCAGAAAAAAAATTTGCTGACCTGAATATTTTACCGAACCAGTCAGCAAAGCACTACTTTCTTGGCATACGGTCTGCCTTTATGTAAAAACACATGAATCGCTGCTGGTGCTTCTTTTATTTTTTTTCTTCCTGAATTTGTTTTTTTCCATGCACAGCCCTTTACGCTCAATAAACGTGCCTTTTTTTATGAAGGAAAAACCCCATCTGCATTTTGTCATATAGGTTCTCACAAAATCTGTTTTGAAATAGCTGAGAAAAATGCGGTTTTTTCGGAAAAAAATAAATAGACAAGAAAGTTCTCCCGCTATAGCGCCCGTGTCAATCTGCGACTGGTTTAAATTGCGACCGGTCAAAAAAGAAAGCCCGGGAGAAAAAATTGGCACCATTTTTCAAAACAGTTTTGCTTATTAAGCAAAGCATTTTTACCAAGGTTTTAAATCAGATTAATGTCAGTAACTTACATAAGTTGGCAAGGAAATTGAACAAATATCAAAAGTTTAACACCACCTGTTTTTTCCGAAAAATAGTTAAGAAACATTGAGTTGGGCGATTTTGGAAAAATCTTGTTTGTATAGCTTAATTTCGTGCGCATGGCTCTCGCAGGAAGTCAATTTTTCATTTACCAAGCGAATTGAAACGAAAACCGAAGAAAAAATAAAAAAGAGCTATGAACAAATGTTTTTATTGAGTCTGAAGACTTTTTCAGGCTGTAAGAAATTGTGTACGCACGCATGCACGTACATCAATTTGCAAATGACGGACAAGAATATTTTCAAAGTTGTACGCTCACGTACACAAAAATTGATCAAAATTTGTACGCCCAAGAATCAGCGTACATCTTATTTCTTTAATATTGTACGCTCATTAAATTGCTTCGTTATGGCTTTTTTATATATTACCTGTTTCGTAAATAATTTGAAAACTATATACAGCAAAGTTTTCACCATTTATATTACGTTTATTTCTTGTTTATCTGCTTTGTAGATGACTTCAAAACTCTAAGTAGCAAAGTTTTCAACACTTATGTTAGGTTTATTTCTTGTTTATCTTCTTCGTAAAATGACTTCAAAACTCTAAGCGGCAAAGTTTTCAACTCTTATATTGCGTTTATTTCTCGCTTATCTTCTTTGACGGCAAATATATCACAACTGAAATCATCTGAAATAAATTTATTTTCATGTACCTTCTTCTTATAAGACTTAGAAAATCTAAAAAGTTATCAAACAATTTTTTGATCTTTATACAGTAGGTAGAAAGATCACATTGAAAATATTTTTTTCAAAGAAATATCTTATTGAATAGTGAGTAGTGAATTGAATAGGTTTCTTTTGTTAAACAACTTCACTTTATGTACTGTGATATTTTTCTTTCGTGTGTCAACATTCTATTTCTATTTACATAGCGCACGTTTTTTCAATGCAAAGGTTTCTTTTCATTACTATTTGCGTCATACAAAATAATGTCTGCACATGACTTTGAAACTTCACAAGAGAAGAGAATTTTATTTGAAGAGAACAAAGTTTTTATTTGAAGTAAAAGTTGTTTTTTTTTCCAGAAATGAACAGTATTTCTAGTTGTTTTTTTCTTGAATAAAATTCTGAGAAAAGTATCCATATTTTCAAGTAAGGGATTTTCCGTAAAAGCATTCGATAAAAACTTATTAATCATTGAAAAAGAAATTACTCTATAGCTTAGAGACTATGGAAAGAAAGACAAGAAAGAAGTTGAAAAGCTCCTTCCATTCAGGTACAATACATTCTTTATATCTTCCTTTTTCATTCGTTTTTATTTTTCTCTTTCTCCTTGGAAATGATGAACGAGCTATGACGAACAACAAAGATAAAGGCCCTGCCTCTAGTGTTCAAGGTTCACTAGGTAAGCGTCCCCTTGTTCTGATCCGACAGCAAAATGTGTTAACTTTCGTAATAATAATGTCATTGTATTTTTTCCTTTTCAGAAAATCATGCACTACGAAGAAATGAAGTAGAGTATAGAAAACAAAGTTATTAATAGCGTACAATACAATTTAATTTCATGTACGCTAGCGTAAACAAAAAATATTTTCAATGTTAGTTGACGTACATGTAGTGTAAACCGTCCATATTCCACCACTGTCCTAGTTCCACCACTCTAAAAAAATTAAGTGTTTCTTCATGATGGAGATAATATACGCATATAAATCAGAAAAAACCTTTGTTATTCTTGTCAATCACGCTCAGTGGTTCAATCTCCAAATGATCAAGAAAACGGGCTTTTTTTCTTCAGCAAGAGCGACGGAATCTTAATATTTGATGTATTTTGTAAAAAGTAGGCACCCTTTGATGCATAATTTGATATTTTCTTATTTCTTAAGAATTTTCTGAACTTGTAAAGTGTAAAAATATTATATTTTGGCAGATTTTCGATACACAGCAAATGTTTTCATTTATGATTTTTTCTCCTTAAACAGCAGCCGTTTTTTGGACAATTTTTTGAATATAAAATCTAGTATAAAACTTTGATAATACTAGTTTTTTTTTAGAAAAGTTCATTGATTCTGAAGATATTTTGATGCTAAGGCTCAAATGAACATTATTGAATGTTTATGGAAGTTTTCTGATCATTTATCTAGGGCCCCAAATTAGCCTCGAAATTTGCCTTTAATTTCATCTTCCACTTTAAATGACTGTTTGTTCATCTCCAGCAACTTCAAAATGCACCAAAACATGCTATTTACTTTTGAAGAAGCCTAAAAAAGAAAAACTTGATCAAATTTGTCATTTCATTTTACTCAAATGGTCTTTAACTCTTAAAGAAAAAGGTGGCGGAATAAGGACGCAAGTGGCAGAATAAGGACGCATCAGGTCTAGCGGAAAATACCTAAGTTTAAATGATTTTCTCTGGTTTAATGACCAACTTGGTGTATATAACAGAGATAAATAATAGTTTTAACGAATTGTCATGATTGCATACATGAGAATGGCAACTGTACATCAGGAATTTCATTGAACCGAAAAAGTGGCGGAATTAGGACAGTTTACGCTACTGAAAACGATTTCTTACTGCCGGTTTTTCCACAACTTGATTTTAATAAACCCAATAGTGTTATATATCCCTCTAAAGAGAATTTATTCAGCTTTTCAATGCAGTTTTCAGCTTTGAAAATAGTTTAGTAGATCAAAAGATATTTAGATTTTTCTAGACGATGGTAACATTTTTCCAGAAAATAGACCGTTCTCGGGTAAATGCCGCCATGACACTTAGAGGGCAAACTTTGTACAGTTGTGTTAAAAAGTAAGTTCCCTCGTGTGTGCGTGCGTGTTGCGTGGAAAAACTGAGTGGAAGTGAGTGTTTTTGCGTGGTTGAATTAATATCACGAAGTTCTATTGGGTTTGCGTGGATTTCCCATGAAGAAAAACGCATATACACGCATATATTTTAGTTGCTATTTAAAAATTGTTGACAATTATTTTTGCCACGAAATCACACGCAGTTCCACGCATAATTATTTTTTTTAAATATTATTTATTAAGAATGATATGGTATTTTTCTTTTTTACTAGTTTTACCATTTTGACGAGTTTCATCTTACCATGGTGAACTTTATAGTTAGCGCTTTTTCGGCTGATTTCATCATTTAGACTAGTTTTATCTTATGATAACAGACCTTATTGAGACGTTATTTTGACTGAATTTATCATTTTGACGAGTTTTATCTTATGATAGCGGACTTTACAGAGATGTTATTTCAGCTGATTTTATCATTTTGACAAGTTTTATCTTATGACAATGGACATTATATAGAGACGTTATTTCAACTGATTTACATTTTGACGAGTTTTAACAAATGATAACAGACTTTATAGATGCTAATTCGGCTGATTTTATTATTTTGACAAGTTTATCTATGATAATGGACTTATAGGGATGTTATTTCGGCTGATTTTCTCATTTTGACAAGTTTTATCTTATGATAATGGACTTATAGGGATGTTATTTGACTGATTTTATCATTTTGACAAAATGAGACGATAATGTAGAGACATTATTTTTAGGTTGATTCTATCATTTTCGGACGATTTTTATTTTATGTTTTATCTTACGCGGTGCGGTGTACGATAGAGATTTCAAGAAACTACGAAATTCGCTAGAGATGTCAAGACACCAAGAAATTCGGTAGAAATGTCAAGAAACTACGAAACTCGTTAGAAATGTCAAGAAACTATGAAATTTGTTAGAAATGTCAAGAAACTAAGAAATTTGCTAGAGATGTAAAGAAACTAAGAAATTTGGTAGAAATGTCAAGAAACTAGGAGATTCCGTAGAGATGTCAAGAAACTATGAAATTTGTTAGAAATGTCAAGAAACTACAAAATTCAGTGGAAATGTCAAGAAACTAGGAAATTGGGTAGAGATGTCAAAATAGTAAGAAATTCGGTAGACATGACAAGAAATTAAGAAATTTGTTAGAGATGTCAAGAAACTAAGAAATTTGGTAGAAATGTCAAGAAACTAAGTAATTCGGTAGAGATGTCAAGAAACTACAAAATTTGGTAGAAATGCCAAGAAACTAAGAAAATCAGTAGAAATGTCAAGAAACTAAGAAAATCGGTTGAAATGTCAAGAAACTAAGAAATTCGGTAGAGATGTCAAGAAACTACAAAATTTGGTAGAAATTTCAAGAAGCGAAGAAAATTGGTAGAGATGTCAAGAAACTACGAACTTCGTTAGAAATGTCAAGAAACTACGAAATTCGGTAGAAATGTCAAGAATCTACGAAATTTGGTAAAAATTTCAAGAAACTAACAAATTCGGTAGATTTTATCATATATCTCACCAACCTTTAGATTACTCTCTCCTGACTGGTTTCGAACCCACGTGTTAATAGATAGGAGATTACCCAAATTTGTTGCTACGGGAACGTAATTAGACAGTACATATTTATGAAAAAGAACAACACATGTTTAGAACCAGCCATGATGATTAGTCTAAAGAATTTTATAGAAAAGACGGTCAGAAAAGTAAACCTTCGTTACTCCCATAAACTTTTAGAAAACCTTGGTTACGCTATAAACTTTGACAAGCCCTTCGCTATGCTATAAACTTTGAGAAAACCCTTATTATGTTATAAACTTTGAGAAAAAAACTTTTTATGCTGTTTTGGGGAAAGCCTTCGTTACACTAATAACTTTGAAAAAACATTCCCTACAACTAAACTTTGAGGCATCCTTGTTTACGGTAAGAACTTTGGGAAAACCTTCGTTACGATGTAATCTTTGAGAACACCTTCATTACACTATAAACTTTGAGAAAACCTCCGTTACGCTACAAACTTTGAGAAAACCTTCGTTAGGCTGTAAACTTTGAGAAAACCTTTGTTAGGGACCATCTCCAAAATTCGTCCCGGCTAAAAACGAATTTAGAACGAAAGTAAACGTCTTTTTATATTCATTATTT
>JANSTP010211880.1:0-11583 GCA_025330745.1 Cladonema radiatum | reverse complement strand
GCAACGCATTACAAAACTCTTCAAGGGAAACTTGAAAAGCATCATCTCTTATTTCTCCTTTTATATCGCCCGGCACTGTTTCTCTTATGTATTCAAGAACGTCCACTGGAAATGCGTAATTGGAGAGAGTATTTTCTGTTGGTCCAATGTTGTTTTTCATTAGCGATATTACCCAACTACAGTAGCTGATGTAGCGAATTTTTCGAAGAGTTTTTCATTTTTTCTCTCTGCTTTCGCAGGCTTCTTTCAAACTTTCGCAAAATAAATTTGCGTCGAACCTAAAATATCAAAAATGATAAAAACGTCTTTCAAGTTCATTTTTTCTTGAGAAACTGTTTGAAGGAAATTCCATTCTCACCCAATAATCTTAGTATTTTCCACTAGTTGATCTCGTTTATTATTAGCCATAACTGTAGGTGGCACGGATTTGTAAATAAAATATCTTTAGTGTTTTTGATATTTTTTTTCCTTTTAGCTTTATTTTCTTTAGCTTTTTTATCCACGTTTTTATATTATAATTTCATTACTTTTTATTTATTCATCCAAGTCTTTTTACTTTTCCTTTATTGAAACCGGAAAAGCAAAAGGTTTATTCATACTTCAAACTTCAATAGGCTTTTAAAAGACTATATCAGATGTAAATGTCGTAAACATTAAAGGAGGTATAGCTACTTTTCGTAGTACAAGATTTTTCGTCAAAAACTCACTTGTTTCTCAGTTCTTTTGCTCCTGCTGTCTAAGTCAAGGCCATTACACCTTAAATCAAATATTTCTCAATTTGTGAAACATTTCTCTACAGATATGTGTGCAGATCTCCTCCCTTGACGTTTTTTTGGGGTTCTAACGAAGGTTTTTCGGGAGGAAGGCAATTTGTAATATAGAGGAAGGGTGAAGATACAAATTTCAACCATTTGAAATTATTATCAGTTTTCCGCACACCTTTTCTTAGAAAATAACATTCGTGAAATCTTGGCGTCAAAAAACAGAATTGATTTATTTTCAAAACAATGTTTAAGCCCGAAAGAGATAAAAAAAACTGTTTGTTGGACATGCGTCAAATGGGGTCATTTTACAATCATTATTACTTTTTTTCCGTAAATCTACGTTTTATACTGGTCTGAAATCAATGAGAAAACAAAATTTGAAATAATTATGTACGGATTATATAATTATCATTGAACTTAATCTTACAGTCCAACGTTGCGAGATACTGTACCTTAAAAAACAGTTTCATGAATGAAAATCTGAACACAGGCAGTACTTATTAATGAAAACTCAATTGCAATAAAAGTTTTCAAAAATAAATTTTAATTCACTGGTTTCAGGACCCATTTTGATTTTGGGTCATCAAAGCCTTTTTTTGAAAGTTAGGGCAGAGTCTGATGTCGGTGCCATGCATATAGGGTGAAAAAACTGATCTAAGTTCCAAATAATTTGGCAAAAAGCCCAGTCTTAATAGGGTTAAAATAAATTCATTGCACAATAATTTTAATAAATATTTACTGTGGAAAATCTTAATTATAAATCACTATTACAACCTGAGATATTTGGCATTCAAGATGGGTGTATTATACACTAGATGACATCACTAATTTCAAAATATTTTAGGAAAATATCAAATATCTAGAGAATGTAAAGCCAATGGAGACAAAATAAAAAGTGGTGTTCATCATTTTTTATGATCTTTCATCATACTGTAAACCCAACTTAGATTTTCACCTTGGAATCTCTTAAGAAAACACTATGAATGAAGTTATACAGTGAATTCATAGAATTCAGAGTCGTAAAAGTCATAGAATGAAGTCACAAAGATGGGGAAGGGGTAAAGCTATTCCGAAAATGGGCCACAATGGGGAGATATTTTGCTAGTAATGGGGAGTGTGTATCAGAGGAAAGTGGGGGACTGCTTTCAAAAGGAGGGAAAAAGATTATCATTCACTGATTATTCATAAAAAAAAGGAAAAATCATATCAATTTAATGATGTATCATTAAAGCTTCTTCTATACTCTGTCTGCCAGAACAACAGTGAGCCAATGCTGTCCCTAAAAGGAGTGGTAAATTCGAGGTGTATGTGAAAAATTAGAAGAGGAAACATATAAGAAAAGGCGAGGGTATACTTGAAAAGAGGAATGGGGGTTACAAGTTTACAAGCCGCTCTGCAAGAAAAAAATTGCTTACAATTTCAGTGACTTTATAACCGCATCTACCATTTTCAAAGTCTTGAAGTAAATCAAAATCTTCTTTAAGAAAAACATCATTATCTTCTAAAGGACCAATAACCTTAAAATAAACACAGCATAAAAAAAATTTATGGAAGACTGTAACCTAATTTATCATTCATACTTGTATCTATAAATCATATAAGACACCAAACCCTCAGAATTCTGTGTGATATTGCTAATTAACAAAATTAAATTATTTCCATATTCTACGTCATTGAAGATTTACCATTCAAATACAGCATAGAAAACCTTGTACATAGCCACAAAAAGCATTACAATTGCACCTGGAAACTATTTTAAGGGGAGAACTTTGTGGTATATACAGTAACTATGGCATATCATTTTTGTTTTAAATTTGATAGAGTCTACTGAAGAACAGATAGTTGATAGTTGATCAATGAAATGATTCCTGATGAATATCAATCAACCTACCTAAAAGTTTAAATAAAAACTGCTACATGATAACGAATGTTTTTATTCTGAAGGATAATCCTGGCACTTGGAGAAGAACGAGAAATTATAGCAAATTGGTATTACCCGTCCGTTAGCAATAACAAAATTCTCATTATTGCTTTCAATATCAAAAGCTTTCTTGATAAGTTGCACATTATTGGAGATGTCTTCTCGAGCACGTTCAAGTATTTCTTCGGAGGTTAACGCTTCTTGTAATTTCTTCTTGTTGATTCCCTGGCGTAGAGAGAAAAAGACACTTCAATGCGATGAACAGAGTGATCATTTGTGTGAGAGGTATAGAAGTTGACAGAAGTGGCTTTTTATAATTTAACTCAGAAAATCAGTTCTGGCTTGTTCCTTATAGACAATTAGCAAGCCCCTAAAACTTGGAACATTTTTAATTTTTTATTCCTACTAGAACTTAAGGGAAATTTCATTAAAAGTTTACCAATAATTCCAAAAAGGATGTACATGCAGAAGTCACCAAAAACAATCGAAAAAAAAATCATACAAACACGCACAGAAACAAAACAAATCGGAAAGACAGCACAGCATGCCTAACTAGACTGGACTGATTATTTATTAAATCATGTGAACCAGGTTTTTTTAACCCTATTAGGACTGGGTCTTTTAGGGGTTCTGCGACACTGGGGGTTTTTTTAACCCTATTAGTACTGGGTCTTTTAGGGGTTCTGTGACACTGGGGGAGGGGCAGATTCCTCCCCCACCACAGATCTTGGGAACCAGGAATCATAAAGCAACAAAACTTGACACATTATTAGAACAACTTATTCTAAACACTTTCGTACCATATTTATGTAATGGTGTCATCAAAATTTGATGACATCATCATTTTTTGTTAACAGGTTGAGGGAAACTGGAAATTCTGAGGTTACACTTCAAATAGCCATAAAAATTGAACCGAAAGAGCTTTATGCAGTTTTCTTTATTTAAGCACTTTGTTAGCAATTGGAGTTACAAAAGGTTTGGACCCAAACTTTGAATTTCGACCAAAATGACCCCCAAAATTAGCCTACTGTGCTGTAATTTGGGCGTTGCCATGGTAACAGTGGCCGTGGTCACCAAAACCTTTTTGCTGGAAATGTTTGAGATAAATTTTGCTCAAAGTCACAAAGCTTCATGGCAAAGGCTATTTTAAAACAAACATCAATCCGAAAAACATCTTGCCAGAGATTAATGTAGGTAAATCAAGTGCCAAGATTAAAACATTGGAATAACTAAGATGTTTTTCGGATTGACGTTTGTTTTGGTTTTATTTAAGTTGTCATATGGCTCAAAGTAAAGGCTATTTTAGTTTCTGAGTTATTATAAAAAGTTATTCCACACCTCTGGATGTCTAGCAATTACGCTGAGATCACTAAGTCAGTAATGGCATTCATATGAGGCAACCTTCAAAATCAGGCTTGGTGCTGAAGGTGTTTCATCCCTGTCACATTTCAGTGGCTGAATAAAACCAACAAAACTTAATTTGCTTGCTTAATTGCTTATTATTTTGATAACAATAATTTTTTGCTGCACTTACAGTTATTCCAGTTGCAAGAATTGTGATTTCATTATCTACAAGTTGTTGCATAGGCATATCATTTTCTAATATCTTGATAAGCAATTTTGCAACACCAGAAATCAATTTTTCTCTGAAGTTCAAAATCACTTGCACAACGGAGTTACGAGATAGTTTTTCATCTGTTTTTCCATGTAGAAATACAGCCAATCGAGCATCTTTCTGTTTTATCTACAAGACAAAAACTAACTATTGTGGAACCCTTATCAGTGTAAAAGAAAGCATTCAAGATGCATCACAAAAACACTCTGTACCAACACTGATAGAAAACTGAAAATTCATTTATTTTGTAGAATGTTTCACATTAGTTGGTTTTTAGTACTTTTTTATTCCAAAACGGAAATTCAGAGTGTATACAGTAACAACCTGCAAGCATACAATAGGATCTAAAAATTTCAAAAACAAAAATACTTGAATTGATCAATGGTCTTTGATGATTATTACAAAAACAAAATTCATGTCTGCAAAAGAAAAATCTTTCATCTTTTTGAGTGTGTGAAACTAGTTAAACAAAATGCCAATAATATCAGGCATTTTTTGTTGGGAGTACTTTAAAGGAATGTCTACAAAAGAAAGCATTTGAGAATTGTGAAACAATCAATCGCTAAACATACAACATATTTCATAGCATTCAACAACAATGATTTCCCGTTGTCTGTATCAGCATTTACAACAACATACACTGTCGACACACCTGAAAGAAATAAAGAACATTTTCATAAGAATGAAGCTTTGCTATTTTTAAAAATGGGGGAAAATTTTTCAAGATAAGGAGAAGCTGTCACAAAATTCAAAGAAACTCCTCCATTTCAAGCTTAAAATTCATGAATGAAGCAAGTACATTTGGAGTAAACATCAAAAAATTCATGATAACCCTGTTATTTAGAGTTTCGAAGCCAAACACCACACAAAAACGTCTGATAAGTGCGAAAACAGGCGTATATGAGTATCAAAATTGGGCTGGCAAAACTCCTCTAGTAAATCCAGAATTATTTTTTACAATATTGGAAATTTGGAATTCTGGATATATCCAGAAAATCTTCATCCTCCTTTTCAACAAATGAGTAAGCTTTCTGACAAGATTTCCAAAAAAGTTATAAAAGTGATATATCCAGAGGTTTTTGTGATATACTACAGGCATGTTCCTTAATCATATCCCACAAAACACACAAAGGTATGACTTTAAATAAGACAAATATGTTTTCTGTATTTAAAACTCAAGCTGCTTTTAAAAGTTCAAGCACTTTCAGCTTTCAGTTTTGCAATGATTTCAATTTTCATGAAACGTAACTAACAACTGCTTTGTTTGTTACCTAATTGCTGCCTTTTTTAGATCATGTTAGATAAATGCATCTGGATCATCCAGAATGTGTTAAACTTTTAGAACAATTTATGCAAAATAGAAAGATACGACACATATAGGGTACAATAATATTTTGATAAAACTACAACCTCTAAAAATAAATATTTTATGATAAATTTAGTTTTCTGTATCCATCCACTCTTGGGTAGTTTAGAGGAGAGGGTTAAGTGTGGGAATATAAATTATTTTTAAACACAGGGAATAAACAAAGGCCTGTCTAAATGAAGGTAGGTACTCTAAAGTCATATGTCAAAAGATAAATTTGAAATATCCACAGCCTTTGCCAACGATTTGCTATGGTCTCTTTCTGGTGTTCATGACAGAGACCCAGAATGAGATATGTCATTAACCTGGTTAGTAGCACACTCTTCTTGGAACCTTAATTGAAAAATTAAAGATAGAAGCATATTTAGGTCCAAAAAGAAGCACTGGAGTCTTGTTTACTTAGGATACTTGTCAGTCAACTTTTAGAGAGTTTAAAGCCAAAAATGGACGTTCACAAAATTTTTCTATAACATTGGCTAGTCCCAAAAATTAAAAGCCACAAAATCAAGAAACCAAGCTTGCAGAAAACTATACCTTTATCAGTAATAAAATATTTTGCATTCTTCACTAAATGATGTGTTGCTTCATCTTTTGTGAATTGCGATACATCAACCTTATTACTTTCAGCAAAATCTATAAGAGAAAGAACCTACAATCATTCTGCTTGAAAATAATGCCAAGTAAAATAATGGCAGTAAACTATAACAGTAAGAATTAAAAGACAACTCAGGTCTGGTTATAATACATAGTCATCATTCTCTTCCTTTTAGATGTGTGTTTATAAACATATTTACTAAAATTACCTTTTATCACGGTAAGTCATTCATTTACAGTGGTGTATTTTGGTGGTTGCCTGACTGTCTGAGACAGGTGAAACTTTATGGGGGCAAATGAAAATAATGAGAAAAATCGGTTTCACTTGCCCCGAATTGGACATGCAGAAAAAAGTAAAAATATCAGAATATTTGGTACAAATGATAGTTTTATGCAGGAAAATAAACTAATTTTCAAACTTGGACGGGTGGGAAATTTTTTCTAACAACAAAATCTGGACTTCACTTGCCTGAATCGGGCAAGCAATGCAAATCCCTAGAATACACCACTGAGTTATTTTGAAGAGTGAAATGCACACCCTTGAATGAATTAAGGTGAGTGTGGAGGCATTCGATTGTACACCACTTATAACCAGGCCTGCAGTTTATGGAGATTTCAAAACAAAAATAGAAAAAACCTTGAGACTGAAAAATGATGCATTAAAAAATTGATGAAAATAAAAACCCTTGCAATGCATTTAAGATTAGGTACTTACTAAAATTAATATATTTTCCAGAAACTTTCTGTATGAGAGGATTGATACGAGAAACAACATTGGCTTGAGACATAAGATAATCATAAATTGATGGATAAGAATGGTGTGATCCCTAAACACAAGAAAAAAAGACATGATTAGATAAGCACAGTGATAGTTTTAGGGGGTGTATAGGGATGGCTGACGGAGGGGGTGCCTTTCTGGCCAAACGCTTTCCATTGAAGCCACAAAAAATTAAGCTACTTTTTGAGGATGCGAACTAACATGACCCCTCTTATCATACCCAAGACCCTGTACTTTCTTATCAAATTACCCATAAAATGACAAAGATTGGGAAGAGACTTAATAACGATGATTTATGCTCTTATGTTTCACATCCCAGTTAAGGAAAAAATCATGACTTTCGAAGTATAAATGCTTAAAAAAAATACCATATAAACTGCTTGTTGGACAGCTGATGTTTGTGAAAGCACTCTTTCAACAAGAGAATGTTCTATTTTACCAAATATCTAAATGAAAAAATTTATAATGCAATTAAAGTTGAAACTTTACCAAAAAATTCAGAGAATAATTTGAAACCATTGAATTAACATTGTAATTTTGTATGCATAACCCATCGTAATTACGATTTCATTAAAAATATTTCACCTCATCATTACTGAGGGCTTCACCATTCACCAAAACTTTTGGAAAACTTTTTAAGCCAAGTGACACAT
Organism: Cladonema radiatum; assembly: GCA_025330745.1. Classification (NCBI taxonomy): domain Eukaryota; kingdom Metazoa; phylum Cnidaria; class Hydrozoa; order Anthoathecata; family Cladonematidae; genus Cladonema; species Cladonema radiatum. The sequence continues at coordinate 3,892 of JANSTP010211880.1, read as the reverse complement.
ATTTTTGGTAAGATATCTAAAAGAGAGAAATGACAAAACTCTTATTGTTTACATACTCAAGTTTCACACTTTATGCAGCTCTAGTTGGTACTTGGTACTTTACTTTTGCATGCACACTTCTAACTTATTTCAAAGCATAAATAATTAAAAGATGAGGAGGAAAAATGCTTTATTGCTTCATTGCCTTATTAATAATAAAACTTATTTGAAAAAGTCTCCTCTAATACTATCTTGATAAAAATTTGTGACTTATTGCCAGGGTATGACAAATGCCTGTACAGTAGTGTGCGTACGTAAGTACAACAAAATTTCTAAAAGTGCAAAATACTTTCTTGTTGTATTCGCCCTCGTACACAGAAAAAAATACCATTTTGTACTTGAGTTATAAATATATAAAAATAACAGACTAAAAAATGCCAAAACTGAAGTATTTAGGGATAAAATTTAGGGATATTTTGGTTCAAGCTCGTAGTTTTTTCATGTAACCCAGCAAGCCAATAGGATTTTAATGCAAAAAACCACTATTCAAATAAAAATGGCTCCCATGGCTAAAACTGGTATTAAAAATATTAAATTTTTTCTTATTAGTTTAAAACAACCTAAAGTAACAGTGACATGAAAAACTGGTGTTTATTACCACTTATTACCCAGAGAAACTTTTGGTCACCTAAAAGCCACCAGACTACCATGAGGCTACACCACTGTTAGCCCTTTATGGGTTGTCAAGTCCGTCTTTTTCAAATTTATGTACGCTGCCGTCCTCCTACTTTTAATGGCTTGTTGAACCCTGATCGCTGAGGCAGGAGACCAATTGCATAGAAAATAGAGCAACATGCATTTTAATTTCATAACATTGTAAACTCTCTAAGCTTCAATTAATCAAATTAATGAACAAGTTATCACACATTAATGTAATTTCGTAACCTCCACCCCAACTCCACCCCCCCTCCACCCACCCTACATAAAAACAATCATTTATTAACTAAAATCTAATCCATACTTATAAATAATACTAGTGTGGACCTTCAGGGACTGAAATAACGGTCGGACATCGGAAATTTCTGACAGAATTTCAAAAATCGCTGATAGCTTGAGTCGCCAAAAATATGAAAATGTCCAATACTTTTGTTTCTCACTTTGTGAAAAAAAATCTTAAATATGTCTGACAGTTTACATATTTCTCATTTCCTATTTAAAAAAAACACGAATGATCATTTATAACAAATCTTCATTCTATACTGCTCTTATTACAACAACTGTTTACATTCTCATGAACTTTTTATTCTCTTCAGGAATTTCCCGTAGTCTATTCTTTTTTTGTCACCTGTTTTCTTTTTATAGAATCAAATATTTCCATTCTATATTGAAAAGCATTTGTTTTAAGTAATTGATATAATTAAAATGAAAATATTTTCTTGAAAAAATCACAAAAATTTTAAATAATATATCATGGCAACAAAATCAATGATTACAGATTATACTGTATCACTTATAAAACATATTAAACATTTTTATTAAATGAAGATTTTATATGAATGATATTATTAAATGAAGATTTTTGATAATACAGTAGGATATTTTTTAAATTTAATTGTGTAAACATTTCTGAGTAAATATTTTAATAACTCACGTGCTGTACAGACAAGAAAGTTTGCAACAATAAAAACTCATGCTAAATATCTAATGTCTAGACGATTTATTCTCTTAATGAAAAGTCTTATTACAAAGAAATAATATAAAATGATCAACAAGCAAAGAAATACAAAGAATACGAGTTGTGCGGGCCATTCATCACAAAGACTGCTAACAATAAGAATTTGTTCTTTTAAAGCATGCTGTTACATATTATTCCTGAGAGATTTCAGAAGGACAAAATTATTACTTCAAAGGTGCAAAATTGTCGTTTTAGACAGTTTAGAACTTAAAAATTTTCTTTGTCACCCAAACATGGTGGGTGACATAAAAATGTCCGACAACTGAATTTTTCACTATTTCAGTCGCTGGACCTTTTTTCCACATTCAAACAAAGTTTTAAATTATTTACTGGTACATACCCTTCGAAGATCATCATATTCTGAATTTGGTCCAAGAACTTCCTCTGCATCACTGCTGCCATGCAATGATGAAAAATATGATATGACACCCTTGCTTGTAACACCTTCTTTCCCGGCTTTGTAATGCACCTATATGAAAGTAACAAAATTCAGTATTAAATCAGTTAAAGAATTGATACAAGAATTTAAAAAGCTTAATTGAATATTTTCTCAAAACAGCAAATTATGGTCAAGGCACCCACATATATCTAAGAAGGGTACCTTTCAAGTTCAGAAATGGGCATTTTACATAAAATAGAATCTCTATAAGGAAACCACATTTTGTTGTTTCCAAGGGTAGCAGCTCTAGACAGGTTTAAGTGTACGGAAGACACTTGCTATCTCAAAAAACCCTTTTTCTCAAGCCTTCTCTATTTCAAATGATTTTTTCTAGTACCGCTTTCAAAATTTTAGCAGTTTTCAAAGCTACAACTTTGCTATCTTCGACTTTAAGTGGGTTTCGCAGGGGTTATTAAAGAATGAATATATTGACTATATCAAAAACTTCAAAACAGACAAAGTTTATTAACATTAAATTGAATTAACAAAATTGCAACAGGCTTGTCACATAATAGGCTTGGTTTTCAAGGAAATTTATCTGGAATACATTTTTTTCTGAATTCAAGGATAAAACTGGAATGTTATTCATAACTTAAATGTGTTAGCTAGAATTTTTGAGAAATAACCTTTTTTTTATATATTACAAAAATCAGAACTTCGATTTTTAAAACTTTTTGAGATTGAAGATTTTTTGAATTTACACTATTGCTTACCTTTATCTTCTATTCGCAAGCCAATTGCTAACAAATTTCATTTTAATAATTTTTGGGAAATTCATTTCCTCTTTTCAAATGAGAAGAAACCTTTAAACAGTGTCTGCACAACTCTAGTTAACATCCTAAGCTGTCACACAAGATTTTGGGGATGGGCAAGAAAACATTTTTATTAATATAACTGTTAGGTTACTTCAAGTCGCAAAGGTCATCTCCTAGTACAAGTAGGCTCTCATTTTTCAGTTTTTTACAAATATTTTTTTGCCATCAAATAAATTCAACTTTTACAGTTAATTCAGAAGGTTATTTAACTATTCAAGCTATTAATATCTATTTAGACTGGGATTCCTTTGACATCTCAAAGCTGGGGGTAACTAAATGCTAAAGTGATAAAACTCCGTACAGTTATAGTAAAAATACTTTTTCGCAAAAAATTGGCAGTAAAACAAACCTATGATATATCATCACAATGAGGTGTCAGTTTTTATTTCATAGAAAGGTACTAAAAAACTGGAGATCTAAAATTTCAACTTTGCATAAGAACCGAAAGTGAACAAAGCTTTTTGCAAGCAAAATTGTTCCTAACATTTTGCAACTCAAACAAAGGACCTCAATATGATTAGAAGTTGCTATAGATTTTGGTACAAATACCAGCTTTTGCCTAAAATGACTCCCAAATTGACCTTATCAACGGGTGTCGTCCAGTACCTTTTCCAAGTCTTTCATGAGTTCAAATGTTAGAGGCTCTCCAAAAAACTATATTGTTTGCCCTTTTGAAGTAGAAATGGGGAATTTTTGTAGTTTTGCAAAATATTTTGTGCCCTATTCTTAGAAACCAGACTGTGCCCTAATTTTCTAGAATAGGCCCTGTGGTCAGTGGGTGTGGTCAACCTGAACCTAAATGTTTCTGGACGACTTTCGTATAAAGCCAAAAGTTTCATGGCAATACCAGGGTTTTTTCCAGAGGTTTTCTGGGGCCGGAAAACGGACCCAGAAACTGAATTCCTAATTGAGTTCTAAAACTGA
>JANSTP010211769.1:0-11583 GCA_025330745.1 Cladonema radiatum | reverse complement strand
TGTATAAACTGATGTTTAAAACAAACAAATAGTTGTTTTTGTTCAAACCTTCAAGAATCAGAACAAAATCGTTGTTACACAAAGGCATTTAACTTCATTAGAAGGGCAATATATTTTGTTAAAAGGGCATAATAACATACAAAAAGGGCAACACATTATCCGTGCACCCCTCTCCAGTTGTTATATTTGTACTTTTTAAGCCAAAATAATTTTTTTTTTTTGAAAAAAAAGGGCATTTAAAAAATTGCGTGCGATTATCGCACGCAATTTTCGTTTAAAATATGCCCTGAAAAAACTATTAAAAAATATAAAATTTAATATTCCTGGTAACATTCAATTTTATGTTTTTTAATATATATATTTTTTTTAACAGACGCTCCGAAGCAATGATGTACTAGTGGAAACAGAGCATTAGTGTAAAATATTCCAAACTATAAAGGTGTGATTTGTAAGTAAAAACGGTCTTTTCAGGAGTTGACATAAACAAATGTAATTTTGTAAAAAAAACTTCGACTAGCGGTTCCCTATTGCATGCAAAAATATGGCTATCAAAAATATCAGTACTATGACCTATGACCTGTCAGTACTACTATGAAATATGGTTGTTTGCATGATGCTGAAGGTTTACTGTTTTCCTTATGCAAGTCGCGATCTGTTACACAGTTACACGTTACGTAATAGATCATCTTCTTGGATGTACACTTCATTTCTGACTTAGTTTACTTGATTGTTCATGATGCCTTGTTTATGACGAAAAGACACATTGCAGATATTTTCTGCATTTTTTGCATCTTTTGTCTTAGCATTTGTATATAGGGAGGAAGCAGTATTACTAGGCTGCTGCTAGCTAGAAGAGCTGGACAGTGGCAGTATTATCTGTAAATTTTTCGGTTGCTTAACGACAATAGAAACTTGCAATCATCAAGTGCCTTTAATAGAATTAATTATATTTCTTAAGCTCATGTTTGTAGTGAAGACATTTTCGGGAGTTTTTTGTTAAGGAGCTTGACCCTATATTTGTACATTAATTAATAACAGAATCAGGGTAAAATGATTGACTTAAAAAAATAAGAATATATTATAGAATATATAAGAATATATAATATTTATTATTTGTTAATTAATTCTTTTTGTAAACTGTACGGATTGTTTTGTTTTGTTATGGTTAGGGTGATCACTATTGTTGCAGTCTAAATAGTCGTGTGAGTTAGGTTCATTAAAAACATCCGTTTTTGTTATATCATTTTCATTTATTCAGCTGTTATCATCGGGGAAATGCAACATTCGTATTACTACGTTATTCTCATTCATAATATTGGATTTTTCTTTGTGGAAATTTCTTAATGGATGCATTGAATTAAAATACAGAAGTAAAGTATTAACATCTATACACGCTATTCCAGTTCCGACTTAAGAGGGGAATTCCCGCAAAAAAACATGAAAGAGACTGGTAACTAAGTATACTTAGGAATGTAAGCAAACCTCGAAATTCTAATCTTTGCACATTCGTTATATGGAATGGTATCAGTCATGTCGAGACATTGCTCAATTGTGGCCTGTGCAAATGGAGATTACAAGCTTCGAAGATGGAAAAACAACCACAGTTGTACTAGGAGAGACTCTTCTGAGTGTTCATGTAACCCAACTTTCAAGAAGGTTATATTGTCAGCATTTTTTTTCAAACAGATGAAACGAAAAGATTTTGTTAAGCTCTCTTGCTAGGCCAAATTTTTGTTTCTGTGTTATTTCTTTTTCTTATCAACTTTGCATTTAGACTCCCATTTCCAATTTATTTTTCTCTTTTCTCTTAAGATTGTTCTCCTTCCCAACAGCAAGGAGGATCCACAATTGAGGCAGCAATAACTTGATGTCATTAATCGTACCAATACGGGCAAACGTTTCAAAGTCTGGGAACCTGGTAAAAATTCAAGGGTATGTTCGGATAATAACAATAAAATAGGAATATGAAAGACTACAAAATTTTTATTCGACAAGCTTTCGCCTCTCTCTGGAGGCATAAACTCCTCATATGATGCTTTATGACTATTTTCGGACTAATGTGATGATACAGCTGTTGCTTGATGAGAAACAGGATCACCAGTCAAAGGAGATATACCGAGGTGCTCTGCAGCTGTAATTTTTAAATGGCGTGTAGTTTTGCCAATATAAGTATTTGCATTGCAGCTACTACACGAAAAATTGCAGGCGAGACCTGAGCGCAGTAACCGCCTGATGTAAATCTGATATTTGAGTGTTGAGTGTTCATGTAGGTACTAAATTGCTCAACTTCACGTTCAGATGAAAACAACAAGAAGATATTGCCTACATATCTTTTATATAGCACGGGTTCGTACTCTTTTGGGCAACTATCAAGCCAACGTTGTTCATAGTGTGCTAGAAAGATATTAGCTAACACTGGACCTAAGAGAGATCCCAAAGAAACTCCATCAACTTGCTTGTAATATTTTCCATTAAAAGTAAAGAAGTAAAAGTAAGGATTCTTTTGTTGCTAAGTCTAATACCTAATGGACATCTAAAATCTTGTTTACAGATACCATTAATTTTTGGCGAATCTTCGAAAAGTAATGACACACATATATCAATTGTCTCATTATGTGGTATATTAGTAAATAACGATTCCACATCAAGACTTGCCATGTAATATGTTCCGTTATATTTTCGAATGATCTCTGCGAATTCAAAAGGATTTTTTACTGGTAGTTCGTTTTGGGAGATAGATGTTAAGATTGAAACTAGATGTTTAGCTAAACAGTACGTTGTTGTGTCAGTAGCGGATGCAATTGGTTGGAAAGTTGGACAGGATCCCGCTACGTTTTCATGTACTTTGCATAGACCATACATTATGCCTGGCCTACTTCCAGTGGGTGACAATTTTGTATAGAGTGATTCATCAAGACATTTTTTGTTTAGTAAAGACTTCAGAAATATTGAAATCTTTCTTTGCTGACTAATGATTGCATTAAGGTCCTTTTCTGGGTGTATATTGACTCTTGAAATTGATTAAATTGCGTCATGCTATGTCGTAAGACGTTTCGCCTTATAATGTTTATGTAAGGAGCAGCAGTTATATTTTCATTCATTATAAAGTTACATTTTTAATCTCGTAAATCATTAGCTAACGTTATTAGAAGTCGCTATGGCAACAAACTTCTTAAAGCTGTTTGTAGTTTGAAACAATCTGATAATCGAAATTTAATCAAAACTCGCCTGAAAGAAATAGCTTTACATTCGTATAATAATTACAACTTCGAAGACGAAAACAATTTGAGTAAGCAAGAAAGCTCGGCTTTGAAACAACTACAAACGTATAAAAACATTGTTATTCAAAAATCCAATAAAGGAAACTCGGTTATTATTATAAACCGCCAGGATTATGTCAGAAAAATGGAGTCCCTTTTATCAGATGTGAGTAAATTCAATTGAGTCAATATAGACCCAAAAAGGGACCTTAATGCAATCATTAGTCAGCAGAGAAAATTTCAACATTTCTGAAGTTTTTACTAAACAAAAAATGTCTTGATGAATGACTCTATACAAAATTGTCACCCACTGCAAGTAGGCCAGGCATAATGTATGGTCTATGAAAAATACATAAAAATGTAGCCGGATCCTGTCCACCTTTTCGACCAATTGTACTTGCTATTGACACAACAACGCACTGTTTAGCTAAACACCTAGTTTCAATCTTAACATCTATCTCTTAGAACGAACTATCAGTAAAAGATTCTTTTGGATTCACAGAGATCATTCGAAAATATAACGGAACATATTACATGGCAAGTCTTGATGTGGAATCGTTATTTACTAATATGCCATTTACGTGTGTGTCATTACTTTCCGAAAATTCGCCAAAAATTAATGGTATCTGCAAACAAGATTTTAGACATCTATTAGACTTAGCAATAAAAGAATCCTTCTTTACTTTTAATGGAAAATATTACAAGCAAGTTGATGGCGTTTTAAGGGATCTCCCCCTTAGGTTCAGTGTTAGCTAAAATCTTACTAGCACACTATGAACAACGTTGGCTTGATAGTTGCCCAAAGGAGTACAAACCCGTGCTATATAGAAGATATGTAGACGATATCTTCTTGCTGTTTTCATCTGGACGTGAAGTTGAGCAATATAGTACCAACATGAACACTCAACACCCAAATATCAGATTTACATACGAAAAAGCGGTTGATTTGAGTCTACCATTCTTAGATGTTTTAGGGTGACGTGAAATTAACGCTTTCACAATATCAATTTACAGAAAACCCACATTCAGTGGTGTCTTTACAAACTATGACAATTTTATATACTATCGCTATAAAATTAGTCTTGTTAAATCACTACTTCATTGCTGTTGGACGATAGCTTCAAATTACAACAAGTTCCATCTCGAAGTTGATAAATTAAAACCTATTTTTTCGGAAACGGTTTTCCAGTAAAAGTAGTCGATAGATGTATACAACATTTTCTGAACAAAATATTGGCCAGCCCTCGTGAAGCTGTTCAAACAGTTGGAAAAAAGGAAATGCTCATTGTTTTACCTTTTCTAGGAAAGAACTCCCTAGAAACACGTACCTGATTACAGAAGCTTTTCCATAAAGCACTACCTTATGTGAAACTTAATGTTGTATTTCGAACAACAAGGAACATTTCAAACGTGCTGAGCTTCAAAGATAATATCAGGCAGTTACTGCGCTCAGGTCTCGCCTACAATTTTTTGTGTAGTTGCTGCAATGCTACTTATATTGGCAAAACTACACGCCATTTAAAAGTTACAGCTGCAGAGCACCTCGGTATATCTCCTTTGACTGGTGATCCTGTTTCTCATCAAGCAACAGCTGTATCATCACATTTGTCCGAAACTAGTCATAAAGCATCACATGAGGAGTTTACCATCATTGCCAACGAAAGCAAGAATTTCCGTTTGGAAATCAAAGAAGGTTTGCTGATTTCTTGATATAAATCGTTTTTGAATAGAACTATGACATCTGCTTCTCTACAACTATTTTGATAAGTCCTGTAGGAGTTAGATCTCTATATTTTTTACTGTTAGCAGTATTTTTAAGAAAAAAAATTTGTAACGAAATGTTAAAACTTAAATGACATGATTATGCCTCCAGAGAGAGGCGAAAGCTCGTCAAATAAAAATTTTGTAGTCTTTCATATTCCTATTATATTGTATGCTCAGACAATATTGTTGTTAAGTTCCCATCATCTAATATACTCAGGCAAACTGGAAAAATATTGCTCTTTGTCAAAAAGGAGAAAATATATAAAAAGGATTGATATTAACCAGAAGCTAGGGAAATTAAAAATTTGCTTTAATAACGACGTGGTTAAGGAAGGTAACAATAACTTGTTACTTCAGTAATTAATAAGGACTATAATGCAGTGGTGGAACAACAGGGGGGGCGAGGGGGGCCGCGCCCCTGGGCACAGGACCTTAAGGGGGTGCCCTCTTTCTTTGAATCACTTAATCGAAGAGATAAAACGAGTTCGAATGCAGAAAGGGGTGCAAAATCCTGTTTTTGCCCCTGGGCGCAATGGAGGCACGTACCGCTACTACTATGAGGCTGATCAAAATTTTTATAACTGGACAGTGAAGATGTTTTTTCAAGTTTCACCAAAGGTCTTTGTTTGTTATTACAAAATGATTCTGATATTTAACTTGTTCCACATGTTTGCTCTAAATGCGTGATACAAGATGATGGAAATTGCTCGCCCAATACTAGCAAAAGTTTTGCTTGCAGAAAATTGAAAGTTAAAAATGAAAGTAATGCAGCTGGAAAAAAAAAAAAAAAAAAATGAAAGAGAAGGAAAATGATTGCATGTGCCACCTTTCAATTGATACGAAGATTTATCCCAAATCTATGGCTAAGTAGCTAAATTATACCAAAACAATATTTTACTCGACATAAAACCAAGGTAACAGAAATCCCGAAAAAGACCAAATAAAATAAATATACCAGCTTTTCTGATCCTTGCAAGTCTAGCTGTGTAATCCCCCATCTACCTCTGCTAAACATTTAAAAAAATGTTTAAATAAAACCTTTCAATTAAAAAAGCCAAAATCTCTTAACTGATGCTTCTGCCAACTTCGCCTTGAAATGAAAAATCCATATTATTAAAAATCTAAAATTGTTTTTATGAGTTTAAGCTTCCCATTATTCTAAGCAAGTATGGATAACTTCACACAAATAAATATCAAAATAAAAATCTTACTTTTATCTTCTGTTTATTAAACCATGGAAATGTAAACAAAATCATGTTGCTTTAGTTGATTGCTGTTTAGTATTTATTTTGTTACTGACTTTATTTTGTAGTATATTGTTGCCTTCGTAATCAGTGTTGACGGGCTGTAGTTTAATATACGTGCATTATGAACAAAAGAGGGAATATACAGAAGAAAAATTTCATATTTTTATCAAGGTGTCTAGGTAACCAGTGTTATTACTAACTGTATGACCATATTTGTTGTTTCTTTCCAGATGTTATAATTTAATATATTGCGTTGGTGGAGCCTAATGTATGTGTGAATATTTAAAGATCCGCATTGTCGATTCCCTGTTTTTACATGGTAGCAGAGGGTGAAAACATAATGGCAAACAACAAAAGAGTTGCTCCACAAAATAATTTTAAATGATGTCACTTAAAAATTTTGGAAAAACCGCATTGATATATGGAAACTCATATGTGGTTAACCAAAAAATGAGCAAGGGATGGTGGTGTTATTGCAATCTCTAAACGGCAACAAAAAAGCTGAAAAAGCTGTTTCTACTTTGACCTTAACGGACTTGCATGTAGACGCTGGTTTGACAATTTTAATTAACAAACTTAACGAAGCATTCCAAGATGAAGAAGCAGAAAACTCATCCAATATTTATAAAAAATTTCATTCACTTAAAGAAATTATAACACATATCTATGAACGAATATATTCTCGAATTCGAAAACTTAAGTCACAAAATGTCATTATTCAACATGAAGTTTGCAGATACCGTATTAGTATTCCAAATACCTGAAGGAGCAGGGCTAAATGAAAATCAACGCCAAATGGCTCTTACATTAGCTAGTGATCTGACATTCAAAAGCATGAAAGGAGCCCTGAAAAGATAAAATTGGCGATAAAATTGATAATGAATACACTACAAGTAATACTTTGCTTGACATTCCCATAAAACAAGAAAATGTATGTTTTGCATAACAATCCACCAAACAAAAGAAAACTAAATATAACCCATTAACAAAGCAAGGTGTAATTTCACGATGTGCAATTTGCGATTCCAAGACGCATTGGGCAAGAGACTGTCAGCATAAGCAATTGAAAGCAGCAAATATTGTTGAATTTGATGATGAAAGTGACAACGATAATTAATGACATTGAGGAAGTCAATATTGTCTTAATGACAACTTCAATTCCAATAAAAGCTAAAGAAAATGAATTAATTGCTATTATAAACACTGCTTGTACAAGAACTGTAGCAGGGGAAGGATGGTTGAGAAATTACTTAAAAAATCTTGATGACCCTTTATTAAATCAAGTAGACACATTGAAAGCTAATGAAATTGTCAAGTTCGATGATGGCCACCAAGTAATGTCTCTATCAACAGCGAAATTGCCAGCACGTATTGGCGATAAAAATTGTTTTATAATAACCGAAACTGTAGAGGAAAATATCCCTTAACTGTTGAGCAAAATGTCACTCAAAAAAGCAAATACCGTTCTAAATCTTAGTAACGACAAAATCAAAATGCTTGAACAGAATATCTAAACAGAAACTTCATTCAATGGACATTACTCAATTTCAATTTTACCTGACGCAACGTTAAATATCGATGAAATTGAGCTGGTACTAATTTTCCAAGATAATTCACTAGAAAGTAAACAAAAGAAAATGTTGAAATTACACAAACAATTTGGTCTTGCTTCCAGTAATAACTTAATTCGACTATTGAAAAAATGCTAAAATAACAGATACAAACCTATTTCAAATTGTTGAGAAAATAACAAAGCACTGCAACACATGTAAAATGTACAATAAACCATCACCAAGACCAGTTGTATCACTACCCAGAGCAACCTTTTTTAGCAATGTTGCAATGGATCTTCATCATTTAGAGGAAAACCTCTGGTATTCACATTTTGTTGATGAATTTTCACGTTTCAGTAATGGTACAGTTATTAAGAATAAACATCCAAACACCATTATACAAAATTTCTTGAAATAATAGATCACCCTGGAGTAATGGAATATGTGAGCGCCATAACACAATTATATCTGAAATGCTACTGTCAGAAAGAGACGATTGCAAATGTGTTTTGGAAACAGCACCGGCCTGGGTACTTAGTGCAAAAAATTGTTTGATAAATGTAAATGGTTTTAGTCTGCATCAAATAGTTTTCCAAAAAAAAAAATTCAGCTTCACTCAGTCTTTGTTAATAAATTACCTGCTGATTTACCAGAAAATGAAATTGTCATCAAGCTTCTAAATATTCTTCATACTACTAGAAAAGCATTCATAACTGCCGAATCTTAACGTAAACTGAAGTTAGCACTGCGTAAACAAAAACGAAATATGAGAGAAGACTGTTTTGACACCAGTAAAAAAGTGTATTTTAAACGAAATATCGACAACAAATGGCGCAGCCAAAGAAATGTTATGGGTCAGGACGGTGCTATCGTATATATTCGACAAAGTGGGCTTTTATATAAAGCTCATTGTTCCCGTACATAGCTAGTAAATGATTTTGAATTTCCACCAAAAGCAGAAACAACTGATTTGCCGATTATTAACAATGAAATTTCGCCAATCCAAAAAACATTACATAGTGGAACTTCAAATAATCTAGCGTTAAGCGATTCTGATGATGAAAGTTTTGATGACAAGGATGATGATAATATCACAGTACCTTTACAAAATGAAAATGAAAATCACGGTTATGATAATAAAAGTAACAACATCAAAATTGGACAAACTGTCAATTTTTCTGTCGATGGTAGTAATTATACAGCAAAAATAGTTAGCAGAGCAGGAAAAGCAATTGAAAAATTTAAAAACTGTTTCAATGTTCAATATCAACAACTGCATGATACAGTCATGACGCCAGGCACTTTTTTCAGAAGGGGCTAGATTAATTTTCATAATTTACACATGAAGTTAATAAAACCAATTAATCAGACTCTCAGATAAAACAAAATATATTGCTTGATATTACGGAGATGTTAGGTAAATATTTCGGGGAATGTCGTGAAAGAAAAACAATAATAATCATAAGAAGAAATGCACGGCCATATTAGGAAATTTCTCGCTGCGCGGAAATTTAAAAATTATCGGTTGATTAATAAAATTGATTAAAACAGTAAATGAAATAATAAATTTCTTTGTCTACATACGAGGATATGAATATAGGACAAAATCGTAACGTGTCGCAAATATTATCGCAGTTATCTTTTTATACAAATGAAAGTCAACATGGTTTTTGATTCCACTTTCCAAGAAACTGGTCAAAAGTAATTTTCATTAAGGTTTCTTTTTAGAAATGCAGAAGTGTGGGGTTGCATTCATGTGGTGTTGACATACATCGTCTTTCAGGGGTATCAATTCAATTCAGACAAGAAAACAATGATTCCACGTGTGCTGAAGCATACCCTGCAGTTAAGATCAATTTATAATGCTGTGTCGAAATTGGAGCACCTTTGCTATGTTTTAAAATTACGTAACAACCAAATATTGCCATATCACACAGATCAGAAGTGAAAAATGATTAGAGACCCTCTCCTTCGAAAATGTGTTTGTAAACATGTCATTCTGCTAAAAAATCGTTTTTGTCTACCAGACTTCTTTGGAGCAATTTTTTAACTGCAGGGATACTGAGAGCATAATAATATAGCAGCAAAACAGAATTGACATCTAAAAAATGCGGAAAATTTGGAGAAAGAGCTTCGATTGGCTTTCATATGTCAGTGTAACTTTCATCGAAGCTCTCGTCAAATTCCATTTCAATTTTATCAACTGTCTCAACAACAACTTGGCGAAAGTCGATTTCCGTTACGGGTAGCCTTTCAGTTAAGATAAAATCTTCATATCTGGTGCTTGGTTGCCTTACTCTTCCTTCCCAGTTTTCAACTTGACAATTTTATCACTTCAGAAATTTTCTCCTCATCAAATATCTCTCTCATTTCTTTGATTTCTTCTCTTGCACTAGCAAATTGACTGTAAAGTAGACACCAAATTTTCTTGTGAAGACTACAAAAGGCAATTAACAATATCTAACTTTGCCAATATTGTAACAACAAAATGATTTAAGAAAATGATTTCATTCTTCTCTACTTGCTGCAAAAGCCCAGAAGCAGTTGCTCTGTTGTGAGCATCTAATTTTTATTGGTTTTTGCAAACATTGATGCTTCGAAAATCTCTTTTAAATTGTCATTAATAACTTTTGCATATTTTAAATGTCCTGACCAACGAGTTTCAATTGATCTTTTTAACGATTGCCCTTCATAATTTTCTTGAACTGAACATTTTTTGAAAAATGTGTAAAGAGCTAAAAGTAGCGTAAAATGTTCTTTTATTTGATCAGTACTTTACATTACCCCTGTAATTACTAAGTGAAGTAAGTGACACAAGCAATGTACCTTCCTTCCACAGAACTCTGAAACTAAGGATTGTAATCCAGCTCCACTACAAGACATTACGTTGGCACCGTCATACGCTTGTGACACAAGACCTTCGAAACTAATATTTTCGGACTTTAGAGCTTGACAAACAAACTGAAAAATATCATTAGCTGATTGTGACCCGACTTTTCAATTGTCAATGTTTTTGCTTCTATAGTACCTGAATTATTGGCAACATATCTCACTACAACACCTAGTAGTTTCTCCATAACTTTATCACTCGTCTCATCTACCATTGATGTAAATAATTCTGCTTGCTTGATTGAAGAAGCCTGTATTTCTTTTACAAGAGATGCCAGTGTTTGCGTTACCTCGTTTTGAATATCGCTACTTAAATATTTTGCGTTTTTAGGTAAAGTTTTTGCAATACTCTGAAAATCAGGTTGCGATTCGAATACAAGATTCTCAATTTTATCAAGAAAAAGACCACCAGATAATGTCCCGTCGAAATCAAGAGATTCATTATCACCTCTGAGTGGCTTTCCAGTAGCTGCTAAATGTCTTATGACATAAAAAATCACTATTATCCATTCTTTTTGATCATTAGTTATACGATGAAAAATGCAAGTAAAATTTTTGCCATCTGTCTCTCGCTTAGCTTTGTCTTTCCATGCTGTTACGTTATCAGTATTTTGAACTGAAGAGCAATGTTTGGCAAATCCTTTGTTCTTCTCCAATGCATGCTTCCAGTCCTTGTAACCGGTTTCTGTTAAGGTTTTTGAGGAGAAATTAATACCAAATACATGGCATAGGAAAGAAAAGCACTTATCTATTACAACTGAATATTCTAACCAATCTCGGTATTTAATCCATGCAGGGGTGTAGCCAGAGCGAATAATTGAATCACAGTGATTCAAAAATTTGAAAACCCAAATTGAAATTGATATTTCA
>JANSTP010211658.1:0-11585 GCA_025330745.1 Cladonema radiatum | reverse complement strand
GGGGAGCAGAATTTTTTATAGAAAGGGGGAATTGAGTCAAAAGGAGGGATCACTTATTGAAAGGGGGTGGATTGCCTTTTCGCATTGAAAAAATTTTTTCATTCATTTAGGTTTTTTCAAAATTATCTCATAATGATAATGAAAATGAAGCTGGGAATCAATATCTCATTGTCATTGACGTATAAAATATGATATTTACATTGTAGTATACTTTACTTTTAAGGGTTTTGTTGATGACTTACCTCTTTATTAGATGATAGAACTTTTTCTGAAGATAAGGGGGCCGCAGGGTTTCAACTTAACAGAAAAAGGGGGGATAGTTCAGAGAGGGGGGATTGGACACCCTCTTCCAACAATGCTATAGCTATGGCATGTAATATTTGAGATTTTGATAAGTGAAGTTTTTGTATTCTGAATCATTTTCAGGCAATACAATGCAATCATTTTTGCCTTTCTTTTGACTAGTGAGAATAAAAAAATACGAGTGCAATTGATCGCATCAGCAAATTTTCTCACATATGTGTGGGCATTTGCAGAGATTTACCTGATAATTGTATCACACTTTATTTAAATTATGGAAAATAAACTTTTTTTATATTTTTAAGAGTTGGTTATTGACAATTTATTTCCATATGAACAAAAAACTTAAATAAAAAGTTTACATAATAACATAAGTCAAAATTATGCATACTTTTCTCTTTTCTTTTTTGTACTTACTAATGGAAACGGAAAAGAAAGATGACTTAGATAATTCTAATATCTGTAAGATGACTTAGATAACTTAGATTTCTTGCCCATTTACTTCATTATTTATGACTTTGAACTTAAAATGACAAGATTGTCAGAACTTTAAAAATCTGAAATGGTAAGAGGTTAAATGTCTTAAACTATGCATGTTCCATTTCATATTCCCTAGCTATTTCATTCTAAAATCAAAATTGTAGCAAAAAATTCTCATATTGTTGAAGCGGCAACACAAGCCACTATTCCTACAACAAACTTTTAATATCATAATTTCTCACTGTTGTGTTACAGTGATAAGGGTAACCCTAGCTTGAGATATTACTTACGTTCTCTGAGGATAACACAGGGTTAAGGGTTCGCAATTCGTGAAATACAAGTCGTTTTCTCCTCTTCGCATATCAAAAGTAAAAATCCTGATGTGAAATCGCGATTCAAAAATAAACTTGACAAAACACCATTTAAACATATATAATAGAATAAACAGGTGTCAAAATATAAAATATAATCCTTTTACAGAACTTCCTTTATAACTAAATCAATCTTTTCAAATCATGTCTAGAAGCTAAATAAATATTTCTCTCCTTGTGCATAACGTAAATCAATGAAATTTGTAAAAGAATTGGTTCCTCCATATCAAAGCGGAATAAAGAAATTATCCTTAATGAAAATTAAGTACTTATCATTATTTCTTGTTTATTTTATTTGCTTTATTCATGACTTTGAACTCCAAAACAGTGAGTTTATCTTAGCTTTGTGAAAATCAGTTCTTAATTATTTGCTTCATTCATGGCTTTTATAAAGATTGTGGCTATTCGCTTTGTATATGATGTTAAAAACTAAAACAGCTAGGTTATCATTTTTAATGTTAATATAATGTTATTACTTTGAGAACCAAAGCAGAAAGGCTATCATGACTTTTGGGTGGGCAGGAAAAAAAGGTGACATTTTTTCAAGTTGCATTAAAAGCTGAAATTTTAATTTTTTTTTTAGTTTCCACACAGAAAACAAGCCTGGGAGATTTTGTTTGATTGAAATAAGTTTAGTTTGTTCGGAATAACTTTCTCAATCTAAAATATTTTGACAGAAAATTAGATATGTTTTTTCAAACGGTAACTAATTTTTTATTCCAGAACTGGCTCAAAAATGAAATTCAATGAGACAAGTCTTTTTGAAGCGATTTCTGCCTTTTTTATCGCGTGTTTTGGTCGCGTGGATAAAGAGGGCATTTTTTAGTTGCATCTTGTATTTTTTTCAAAAATATTTAGTGAGTTACGGTGCAATCAAGTGAAAAAAGTCAAAGGAAAGCATATTGAACAAAGATTTTAACATTTTTCACCTCTGTTTTTTACATTTTGAAATTTGATTCGTTAATCTTTGATGCAGATTTTCAAAAGTTTTACATCTTGTTTTTAAAAATTTTGTTTTCAAAGTTGATTAGAAATAACTTGGTTATCTCTTAGTGAAAAAAGTTTTGAAGAAATTTAAAAATTAAGAGTTTGGCTAAAGCTTAAAGAATGTCACCTTTTTTTTTGCTCACCCTTTACTTTCATTGCCTGATTATTTGCTTCTTTTTTCACTGTGAGAAACGAAACAGCAAGGTTGCCATGACTTTTATTACGTTCATTTCCAGATTATTTGCTTTGTTTATGACTCGTTTAACTAAAATCATTGAGTTACCGCAACTTTTATAACATTGTCTTTCTATTTTATCTACTTTTTTATTGCTTTTGGCAACCCCCAAAAAATTTAGATCACCATTATCTCAAGTATTGTTTTCTCAAAAAAAAATTGCGAATCGTTTTTAAAAAGATACAGCACCATCCTCTAAAAAATGTCCCCTTCTTTTTAATGCCTCCCTCTAATCAATGCCACCTCTTAAAGTCGAAAAATTAAATAAACTCCCTGGGCATTTATTAGAGGATTTACAGTAAATGGAACCCTGTTACAGTGGATAACCAAATTATGTAGATAAGGTTATTAATACAATTTAAAGTTCCTATTAAGACAACCTCTAATCAACGCCGAATCTTAAAATTGAAAATATTAAATAAACCCCTGGAGCATTTATTAGAGGATTTATGGTAAATGGAACCCTGTAACAGTAGATAACCAATTTAAGTGAAAAAGGTTATTAAAATAATTTAAAGTTCCTATTAAGACACCTTCTAATTAAAGCCACCTCTTAAAGTCAAAAAATTAAATAAACCCACTGAGCGTTTATTAGAGGATTTAGGGTAAATGGAACCCTGTAACAGTGGATAACCAATCTACGTAGATAAGGTTATTAATATAATTTAAAGTTCCTATTAAGATAGTGGTGATACCACACATTTTCAAAAGATTTAACTCGAAAAAAATTCTAAAAACTACACTAAAAAAGATACTAAACTCAAAGTACTTTTGATAGAATTTCAGCCTACAAATATTTTTACCCATTTGCTTGGAACTGAGAACTGGCGTATATTAATACTTTGCATCAATCTCAAATAAAGCACATAAAAATTCTGTACGCTGTAAACAAAACAAATATAAAAAAAACTGATGCTAAATAATTACCTGTTCTTTGCAAAATCCAAAACATAAACATTTCCTTGATGATCTGCAGCAGCTAGTTTATCACCTTCTCCGTTGAAACTAATCAGCAAAAAGTATGATTGAACTTTCTGCTTTAAGACATCTTTTGTATTAGATATTTGAAGCACAATTCTGAAAATAAAAGAAATGAAAAAATAAAACAATAAGTTACATAGTAACAACAAGAACTTATTCTTTTTTTCATAGCATGAACTCATAGGTTTTAGAGATTGTACGGACACCCCCAACAAAACCAGTACTGCAAGGTCCTATAGAAACCTATATTGTAAAACAACCAGCTATTTTCTAGAAAAAAGCATGGACTTGGCTTTAGGCAAAAGAGTGAATGAAAATTCACTCTATTGAATAAAAATTATGAAAACAAGCTCATGGCTGGGAGTATGGTTGAGATATGGCTCACAGTAAGATTCCTTTTTAATCATCTCCATGAAAATCGCAACTTGATCTCACTAAAAATACTTTTATGTTAAACAGAATTGCCAATAAAGGAAGCATGCAGCTCTATTTTCATTAATAACTCTGAAGTTAAATATTGGAGCACCATGAATCTTTATAACTTTTCCTAAAAATTACAGACCAGAAAATATTTTACTGACTACGTCCACAAGTACAGTACTATAGCAACAGCCTTTTTTTGCTGACCAGTAAACTACTTTTTTGTCCTATTACTGGAAATAATCAGATTTCTAGAAAACCGGAATATATGTAAAAACCAGGATCGGTACCTTTTTAGGTGTTTTTCGAGTCCGAATATCTGATACTTCACTACCTTTAAAAAACTATACCTTTTTGCCCTTTTGAAATCGAAGCGATGAAAAAGTTTAAATTTAGTAAATTCAATTAATCATTTTGTGCCCTTTTCATTAGAAACCAGACTCCGGCCTAATTTTGCAATATATGCCCTGGAGGATCTTGATGTTCTACCCTTTTTATCAATTTTTTGGGCTATAAAACCACCATGTACTCTTATTACCTTGACAAAAAACCAAAACCCAAGATTTTTGAAGATGCAACCGCAAATAAGGCTACAATTGCTTTTTGCTGTTGCTAAAATTAATGTTTGGAAAGTATTCGCATTTTTATACCCCAACTGAGATGGTAACATTTTTGTATTAGCTCTTGTTTTAGTATTCCTGTTGATTGAATTGTAAGGATGACCTTCAAGCTTTTGCCTGGTGTAATATACTCTGCCTGGTTTTAGTAATGACTTATTATTCTAGAGATATCTGGTTAGAGTCTTGGTAAGAACTAACTTTTGGAAATTCTTTGCCGGTAACACAGGAAAAATTAAACATTTACATATCCAAGATTCTGATTTTCAGCTCAAAAAAATGACCCATGGGTTACATTTATGAGTACAAAAACAATGTCTAATTGAGAACCTCATAAAGTACTTAATTTGAAAATGAAATATCAAAATTTTTGATATGTTAGCAACTCGTAAATTTCGAATTTTTCCTTGTGTAATCCATTGTTGCTAAGAAAGAAAAGAAGACTCTTTCCAGTTAATCTTTGTCGTCAATTTTTTGATTAGTAATTAAAATCTGATGCTTGTTTCTTAAACTTTTTATAGCTTATATACTGTTTAAACAATCTGTATTACTTCCTTTTTCAAATTTGAATTTTCAAAGGCATATAATAAAGTTACCACAAAACCATTCGGACTGGTTGAAAAATGCAAAAAAAAAAAAAAAAAAAAAAATCCATAGTCTTAAAGAAAATAAGTTGTCTATGTCACATAAATTAATTTTGTATTATGTTTGGATGTTGTTGTGAAAGTGATAATAACCTTTTAACAACAAGAATTTCTGTGTCAAGTTAACTAACTTACCCATTTTGTGCCTTATTCAAAAGTCTTTTCTTGTTCCATATCACACCAATGTCTTTATGTCCAACATCCAAGATGGTATCTACATTCGCTGCCATGGTCCATTTGCAAATATCACTTTTTCATAAAAAATAAGATTAATATTATAGCAACAAATTAATTGAAGAGATTTTGAGAAAGATAAAAGTAAAGTTTTGGTTATGAAAGATGATTGAGTAGCACTTATTCGCTTGTCTAATAAAACATTCCAATCTGAAGATTTAATCAAAGATTGCTTAAACCATCCTATTTCCAACCATCCTAAATTACAAGGATAGAGTCCTAGGAAGTTTCCTAAGAAAAGATTTTGCAGAATACAGTAAAACCTATATCAGACGTTCACTGTACAAAAGACAAATATTCGAACAACTGTTAAAAACCATTGCTGAAATTTATCTTCACAAGAAACTTTCAAGTTTCTTATCTCTTTTGAAAAATAAATTTGTTTCGATTGTTCTTTAGATAATTGCTAATTGCCATTTAAAGCACTTAAGTTAGCTTTTTAAAAAGTGTGAGATATAATTAACCTAAAAAAAGGAGATGCAGATTATCGAAAGTGCAATTAACTGCATGTCGAAGAGTTATTATTGTTTCCAAATACTTGGAAACTAAAATTTTAATATTGGCTGCCCAAAATTCTTAACAAGAAGTATATCTAGACAGACAATTTCCGACAAACTATCCTTAAAAATGTTCAGAATCAATTGCCACAATTAATTGTACTTGTTTTACTCTCCAGTAATTATTACTATCGCGAACGTTTTAAATTTAGTATTTACTAACTTCAAATGCTAATTGCCAATTATATAAGAGTAATTAAATCTAGTGTTTTTAACCCTTTTTAACTAAGAAGGCTCAAAATTTGTTTATAGATGCAAAACATTGCCATAGCTATTTATATTTACTTCACAATTACAATTCAAGACTCTGGGTAAATTTTTTTTTGGGACACCCTGTTTAAGACAGCCATCTGTCTAGGAAGGCCACTTTTTCAAATTCCTAAGTGCCCATTTTGCATTGAAATAAACCTCTCTAAGACAGCCACTTTTTTGGATCTCAAAGGTGACCGTCTTAGACAGGTTTGACTGTATAAAGAAATCAATTGGTTATCTAGAGACAATTGATTTTTTCAAATTATTAATGTAAACACATATTTTAACAGTAAAGCTCCCATATATTTTAATAAAATTTTTGAGAAAGCATGAAGTAGTAACACCGATTGGATTGCAGAATTTGTCACACGATGGTTTCTAGCTGCAAAGAAAATAAAAAAGCATGGACCCAAAACCTCAAGCCAGTGAGAAATAAATGGAAGCTCTAGATAACAAATACCAAGATTAAGAAGAGAAATTGGTATCCTAGAATGGTTTTGTTTTTCAAGTCTGTTTTGAGCTAAATTTTCTGTTTACCTCATCGACGTCAAAATAAAATGCTTAAACAAGATCGATTTATATCAAACTTACTTAATATAAAAGTCACTTTTCCGTATTCAGGGTGTAAGCTAAGGTCTTATTTTCAGCGTTTTTGCCCTTTTCCCAAATATTCAGTTTATTTTTTCCCAATATCTCTTACAATGTTGTATTTAAACTGTAAAAATAACTTAAATCTTGGATATTTGTGAAACACAGTAGCGAGTCTTTACTAATAATACATTTTAATGCTTTATTGCATACTAAAATGTTGAAATCAAGCTTGAGATGAATATAATTTTCTAATGTAATTTGAGAAGCACTGAATTTTTTTCAAATCCTGGCTTATACACTGGTATTGGCTTGTTAAGAAGGTTTTTCAGGACACATTCTGCCTTTTTTCTATCTTCACCACAAAATATACTTTGTTCATTCCCTGCGGTTTTCGCATTTGGATAGTGTTGCTGGTGGCTAACCTGAATCATAGATTTGATTCATTTTCCCGAGTAAAAAATCTAAAACTAACTTTTTACTTGCCTGACAGGACAACCAAAACTTGTTAGAAGAAAATGAAATGCCAATTATTCTAAAAAATTTGCGCAAATCATTGTTTTCATAACATTCTTTATTTCAATGTATACTCCATCAATAATGATATCTCCTAATACTAAGATATTTAGCTTAATTAACAGGTCTTGTTTGTTTTTTCCTCAAGATTGGCTGGGCAAGTAAATATTGGAACGGGCAACCAAACTATTCCAAGAATCATAACTTATTATTCTCGAAAAGTTAAGTTATTCCACTGATTTTCCACCCTGAGTCGGCACTTTCTTGCTTTAGCTCTTCTGTAGGATCAAAACAACAAATGACATTACAGAAAAAACCTGTTAATATATTTTTTTTTCAATTTACTAACTGATCTATTATTTTGTAGTAACACATAAGCCCACAGACACCTGTGTCCAATTGGCTGAAAAAGTAAATGGCAGTTATCTGGATATCTCAGGTGTGATAGCCCGAGAAATGGGGGCACGGTGGGGGTGACAAGGCTGGCCTGGTCTTACTCAAAGTTTCATCTGAAGAGCAATTATAGATAAATAGGTGATAATGAAAGAACAGAAAGATCAGTTATATAATTCTCTCATCCATAATTGATTCGATAATTCTGAGGCTTTCATTGCTCTCATGGTGTGCTGTATGGCCAATGTGGGGTAGTTTGCAACAAAATATCCCAAACTTAAAAAAAAAAATTTTATCAAAATATTTGAAAATTTATTGCACCAATTAAATTGCTAATATTTTAGCCTATTCAAAACTGAAATATGGCTGTAAGTTAGGCATTGGTTATTTCTAGGTAGACCTTTAAACATTGTGCCCTGATGAAATTTTGTCCCGTAAGGGACATAGCATTTTTCAGTGATTCAACTAATTTTTCTCTATTTTCTCTCTTGAAGGATCCCATTTTCAAGAAAAAATATAAAGTTTACACTTACTAACAGGGTTCGACAAATCTTTTTTGCATGCTGTACGATAGCGTACACTCATTTAGAAAAATATGTATGCCAAATATCTCCGTAAAATTAGATTTTAATAAATATGTAATCATTCTAAATTTAAAATCTCAAATAAATACAAGATGACATTGGAGGATGTATTATATCGTGGACCCCGAACACGAAACCAAGCTTCACTCCCAAAGGCGAATCTCTTGGCTTAAACTTTTGTGTCTGAACTCTCTTGACATCAACATTCATACCAATGGGCGTTGTGAACTCGATCAAGAGAGGCCTTAAAAAGTTAGAGACATGATAAATCAAGTGTTTACTAACCTCCAATGTATGCACCTTCAATAGCTTTGAAACTTTCTGTTGAAAAAGAAAATTAGGGGAGTAAAAACAGATAAACATAATCGTTCTGTCGTAATCTCAAAAATATAAACAACGGTACCATTAACGTTATAAAACATAAAAAAAGTAACATAATCGGACAATTTTTTATTTTCTTCTGTTTGCGTATTTTCAGCAACTATCGCGTTATCAGTATTTTCGTTCAGTCTTCCGTTTACATTATCACACGGGTTTGATGTTTTTTCTCAATACATGAAAATATTGAAAGTTGTCTTGACATATTTTGCGTACAGCTCAAAGAATTTTTTGTGTACAACATCGTACATGAAGGAATTTTTTCGTGTACGTTTATAATTTTTTGAGTATGTACGCGCATACAGTGGTTTGTTGAACCCTGTACTAATAATACCAATCAATAAACATAAGGATAAAACTTGTTATAATTCCTTTCTATAATCCTCTACCTATTAGTAAATTAAAAATTTGATTAGTTCTGGCTAAACATTATATCTAGATAAAACAAGCGAAAGAATTTTAATGTCCTTTGAATGGCTAATCATGTCCTGTACGTGACAAATCTAGAATGTGCAGTAAGCATTGTTTCTATTTAGGCCTATTTCTATTTAGGCCTTATTCCTATTTTCTATTTGCGCCCTTTTTATAAACACCAGACGCTGCCCCAATTTTCTAGAAAAGGCTCTGTGAATATATAAAAAAACTGTAATACCCTTTGCAGGATGTATAGCAATTGTTTCATTCTCCAAAAATGTCATTTTAAGATCGTATGGGACAACTTTGCTTATATTGTGACATCCTAAGAAATACACTTAATCAGTAAAGGCGTCTAGGACACTAAATTATGCTCATTAACAATGTAATCATACAGGAAAATAATCAATACTATTCTTGAAGGTTCAATATTGCTACTTCAATAATTATAGATGTCACGTACGGGACAATTTTGTCCATGAAATCTGTCCATCGATATATGCCATACAGTAGAATGAGTATTAAACAAAAAATCTTTTTGATTCTAATCATGTTTTACGTAAATGGTAAAGGTTTTTTGACATTTTAGGCCTGTTTTTTCAAGAAAAATTGAAGGGTAAAGGTGTGTGCTTTAATGCTCTAAAAACTGACTGTCACGTATGGGACATCGATCTGTAACCATTTGGCATTTAATAAATATCAGGCATTTGAAACCAAGTAAAAGCAATAACCTGTTGCCAATTTGCATACAAACAACCTGTTTGATCAATGCCATAGTTGTTCTTTAATATATATCGGTTTCAAGTGAAAAAATATGTGCAAACATTTTATCACCTATGAGGAAACTGTCACGTACGGGACAAAAATGTCCTGTACGTGACAGTTTGTTGAAGCAAACAGTTTTATTTATGGAAAATACTGTTGAAATTTATTTAGAACTCTAAAAAACCATTCAGGAAAGAGAAATCGGGCATGATTTTCAACCATATTTTAATTATAAATTGAGAAACCACAATAATTTTTTATTCAGGTAATTTTGTTGCAAACTACCCTGTGATTCCTGTTTTGTTTTGTTATTTGATTATCTATTTAATTATATTTTCAGTTCGAATTCTTTCTGAGTTTCTCTTTGCAAATTGCCACATGGTTGCAGACATTGTATGGTATGTTGTGCCAGTGAATTGGTGGCGCTTTTTTCTGGGGTGGCCACAACATGCACGCAATTTGCTAAATGGCATAAATGATTTTTTAGATGACTTTTTATATATTATTTCTTTCTTTTAAATCAATTTTTACAATGTAAGTCACTTTCTAAAAAGGACTATTTACACCGATTATATGACATTTTCGATTAAAAAATACTATATAATCCTAAAAAAGTAACTCTTCCTAATAAAGCTGAGTTGTAAACGTTGCAAAGATTAAACACAATCGATTTTATAATAATCACAAGATTATATAATCACATAGATAAAATGCAAGATTGAATATAAGATTAAATAATCACGAATAATATACTAAATTAAAAATAATATTTATGAAATTTAGATAAGCACTACTCCGTGAGTTTATAGTGACCAAAATTATGAACATAAGGCTTACTGCACACGCAACGGAAATCTACAGTCCTTACTTTTTGCTTAACACTTAAAGGACCAATCCCTTGTCAGCCATAGTAAAGTGTCCCCAGGTGGCCGCTTTAGGCCTCACTCGTAGGAAATTGAATGCCCTTTCCAACGAGACCAAAATCAACCTGTGGGAGGCTTTAGTTCCTGAGATACAACAAGTTTTATCCATAAAATTTCTCTTCTGCAAAATCCACCTTTTTGAAAATGGCTGGTCCTGTAAGGGTTTAATGAACGAGAATCGCAAATATCTAAAGGAATATTATTCCATATTATACTTCCGCACTGCCCCATATAGACGGTTCTTACAGATAGAATGTGCAAAAACAGGGGGTTCCTACAAGTTTCTTGAAATAAATCATTGACATCATTTTCTAGTTTATTGAACCATTTGTAGATTTGAATTGAGCACACAAGTTTTAATGGTGGATAGTAGTAGCATTATCCCTTAAGTAGATCTTCAAAATTTGACACGAAATCATCATATATATACCACTCTTAGCGAGCGCTCTTTTGTGTATGTTATTAATTTTTCTGTTGTTTTCATGTGAGTTTTCACGTGACTTATTAATTGTCCATGAGCGTAAATACACTAACAGTTACGGTTTTATTGTATTTTCGTTATATTTATTTTGGTGGTTCATGCCTTTTCATATATACTAAAAACTTATGTTTAAAACCTCACAATCTTTTTACTTTCGATAAAACAAACAAAAAGGCCTGTTTGTTGGAGAGCATGTTCAGCTGGGGTGCTCCCGCCACACCGGGGCTCCCTAATTTTTCTTTAAAAACGTCACGCATCCTAGTGAAGGAAATATTTGCATGCTCTTTACTCCCAAAAGTAAGAATAACAAAAGTTGCTCAACTCAATATAAAATATAAGGATATCAGTATCTCCAGTCTTTGTCTTTTAAGGTGCGCGATCGCGCTCGCGCACCTCCGCACGCATCTAAAATAATTAAGGCGCGCTAGAAGCAGCGCGCCTGAATTGTTAAAATTATTAACATCG
>JANSTP010211547.1:0-11585 GCA_025330745.1 Cladonema radiatum | reverse complement strand
TAAACACCTATTTTTGAAGTTATGTTGCCAGAATGGATGAATATATCGAAAAAGCTATTGGTAACTGTGACGTCATAATTGCAACTTTAGAAGGTCGTAGCATCTTAACTAGGGCCCAGGACCCCTGGCTCTTTTATTAAAAGATGATCAGCATAAAATTACCTTTCCATTGATGTTTACAATTACCTTTCCATTGAGGTTTACAAATTTTGATGAGACTGATTTTTTCTTGACCGAAAAAAATGATGTCATTGGTCACGTGACTTTTAGGTCCTTAGAAAAAATGTATACTTCAGCATTCAAAACTGGAGGCCCCCCTCTCCAACTTCCATCGATAAAATTTTAGGTTAAGCAATTTGTTAGATTTCCAGAGCTATTTCTCTGTCTATTATTTTCATAAGCTTTTGGTGTTTGGTAATCGGTGTTTGGAATTTTACAGAAAATTTGATACGAGTTTTTATTTTTTGTCGGACTATCGAATTGTCGCATTTATGAGAAGTGAATTTATGGGTTTTTCTGTCGAAATATCAAATGGTCGGATTATAGATGCTTATCTTAGAAAATGTCGGAATATTGATATTTCGTATTAAAAATCTGTCGGATTACCGATCTAGACCCGATTTTCGTCACTGAGAATGTTTTGTTGTAACAAAATTGTATATAACATATTGATGTTTAGTCTACGTCAACAAGAACGTCATCAAACAACTCTAATACACGCCAATTTTTGACTGTAGAATCATTGATGTTTGTTAGAGGGTGGGCACTTATTTAATTTTTGAAGTTTTAGAGCAAGTGGTTGTTGGGGCGTTTAATAGAGAGTCGGTGTTTATTAGGTCATTTACGGTTTATAATTAAATTGGCTTTGGAATAGTTTCCAAGAATATGGGCCATGGTCGTCTTCTATATCGTACTACCCCCGAAACAGAAACCATGGTATACGACTGATGATTCCAAGACATTCTAACATCTTTGTCAATTATATTTGATATCCTTCCTTCCACTTTATCTTCTAATCACTTCTATCTTCGAACAGTTCGCTCTGTTGATGTCTACTGGTTTTACTCTATGTTTGTTAATAATTGGTGTTGTGGTTGTCTGTTGTATAATGTCATGTAGTAGTAAATTTGATTGCAAAAGAACCTAAACCTTAACTTCCTTTTGGAATTATGATTTGTAAAATTTCTTTAACTCTTGGTGTTGTTTTTTTATGAATATTTTTATAAAAATATATTTTTTACAACCCTAATTATGGAGGTGAAGCTCCTTCATATTATATATTTTGTCAATGTAAAAAGAAAATATTCTTTTTTTTTCAATTAAAGTAAAGTTCTTCTCATTTAATAATTGAAAACATTTACAACGCTGAAGGATAAAAAGATTTATTTCTTGAACATCATGCAGATTTATTGAACTTTTTTTTCCTCTGTCTCAACACGTATGATGGAATTTCATTCATCAGAATTTTTCTTACTTGTCAATTCGGATGACTATTTTGATACAAATTCAAAATATTACTCGGCCGTCATAAATTTTACTCGCCAATTGCCATTGGACGAGTGTTAACTTCCACCACTGATATATGAAAGAGGATAAAAAATGATGAACAGTCCTTTTTCTGTCATCTCCATCGGACTTCTGGTTCTCAAAATATTTTAGTTTGAAGATTTGTCTCTTAGGGAATTTCCCTAAAATAATGAACAAATCGTGATGTTGTAATCTGGTTAGATAAATTACCCAAATTTTGAACACTAAATATCTCAGTTTAAAATACTGATATATGATTAAAAAGTTGCACATAGATTGAAAATGTTGATTACAATTCTTCTGCAATAAAAGTTTTTGTAAATGAGCATCAGGTCTTTATCTCCAGGCCCCTTTCAAAAATTACATTCCCTAGAAGTTCAGGCAACGAACATACTTATAAACAAACTTTTCTATTAAAAAATGTTCTTTGAAAGATTCCAAACTTTTCTATTAGAAAATGTTCTTTGAAAGATTCCAAACTCAAAAAAAGAGCTCATTTGTTGAAAAAAAGTGTTCTCAAGTTGATGTTGGGCATGACCACAAAAAAAGGGCTGTGTGTGAATTCTCATTCAATAAATTGTACTATAACCTGAGATATTTGGTGTTCAAAATTTGGGTCATTTTTCTATTCAGTCTACGACATCACAAATTCATTAATTATCTGAGGGAAATTCCTTGAGTTACAAATATTTAAACTCAAATATCTTGAGAACCAGATGTTGGATTGAGGCAAAACATACAAGGTTGTTCACCATTTTTTATCCTCTTGCATATAAACCCAACTTATATTTTCGCTTCAGAATCCCTTAATGATGTATCATAAAACAGATATTTGACTCAGTAATATGGGATATTGAAATTTATTCAGCCACGCATTGCTGATTCAAATATCACAAATCTCGATTGAATAATTTTTGATATTCCGTTTTACCTTGCCTAATATCTGCTTAATATTTTATCAAGTTTGGCAAGCAAAAGATTAATTCAATATGTTGTGTCAGTCATTTTGTATTCACAGTCATTCATGTCCATGTTACAATAAACTATTTTATAAGTCTTGAAAAAAGCTGTGCTTCCATAAATAATCTTACATAAATAAACATACCTAAATAAGAACTTATTTTAGAAATCTTGGAAACAGCTTTTAAACTTTACATATGCATAAATAATAAGTCTCAAAAATGAAACACTTTACATCTGTACATAAAGTTCAGTTAACTACTGATGCGATAGAAATGAAAAAAGCAGTTTAAAAAGAAGATGAATCTTTTTAGCAGATTACTAGCTGCACGCAGCATTGCACAACGTTGAAGCATCGAATTGGCCTGCTATCGCAGTCCCAGATCGCCGTGATCCAATATCTATATCAATGTTCTAAAATTTCTAAGACGTGTTTTAGATTATTGGTCCTGTTGTCAAGTTTTTTTATATAAGGTAATGCTGTTAAAATGATTTATTTATTTGCCATAGAAGCTTTTCGCTAAAACTAGCATCGTCAGCATGAAATAAAAATTAAAATTTCTGAAAAACTTATATATACAAACTATCGTTCGAAATTACTAGTGATTATTGACAAACAATACACTAGACAATGAAAAATGCTTCTAAGTTTTTACGAAGTCTAGTTCATTTCATTGCCTTAAAGAAACCTATCCTAAATGAACAGATTGACTCTTATCAGCTATTTTTGTTTAAGTATGGAGTGACTTAGCGTGTCAAATGTTTTCAATTGTCTAGTGTATTGTTTGTCAATAATCACTAGTAATTTCGAACGATAGTTTGTATATATAAGTTTTTCAGAGATTTTAATTTTTATTTCATACTGATGATGCTAGTTTTAGCGAAAAGCTTCTATGGCAAATAAATAAATCATTTTAACAGCAACATTTAGTTTTTATCTATTATTCTATTATGGCAAAGTATTTTTACTATAAGGTAATGCATTTGCAAAGTCATAGATCATTGTTACGTTAACAGGATTAAATAATAGATCTCCTCTCTGAAAAAATGTATAATTTATAATCAATAATGTAAAAGATCTATAATTTAAAAGATCACTATGCGATCCCTTAATGACAATGTGCTATCTGTTATTTAGAAGAGTTGAGAAAAAAGGTAGGCAGTTGCCATAGCAGTCAACCACCAAAACTGGCCTAAAATTTTTCAGAACCATATGATTTTTTTATGGTATATGTGCTTCAAAGTACAGGTAAGGTTTTTTCAAAGTTTCAAAAATTAGTCTTTTAATAACGTCATAAGCCGTTGCCATAGCAACCAACCATCAAAATTAGACTAAAAATCTTTAGAACCATTCGAAAGGCAAAGTAAAGATAAAGCTAAACAAATTTCAAAAATTGACCACTTATGGACGTTATACGTTATCGTCATAGCAATCAGTCGTCAAAATAGGCATAAAAACCTTTAGAAGTATCTGAGTATATTCAACACTATACACTAAGTTTCCTCATAACAAACTTATTACTGTTCTCAATGAGGATATTGATTTTTGTTTCAATGGAAAGTCTCATCAATATTTAGTGGTGAATAAAAATGGTAAAGCATGCTGGAATATAAGAAACCTAATTCCTTCTTTTTCACAGAATCGTTAGTAAAAGAAGCAGTACAATTCATCATTGACATATGTTACTTTTATGTTTTTCAACAAATAATAGGCATTTCCATGGGATCAGATCCTGCCCCATTCTTTGCTAATCTCTTCCCCTATCATTATGAATCACAATGGATCACTAAAAAAGCTAAAACAAATCCAGCGTTAGTTCGCCTTTTCTATTATATTTTCAGATATATAGATGACCTTATCGGCTTTAATGATAGATTTTACAAAGAGATTTATTCTACAGAACTCGTACTTAAACATGAAAGTAATAACCCAGAAAATGCATCATTTCTCAATCTCTCTATAACAATTCGAAATAATAAATTCTCTACGGCCTTATATGATTAACAAGATGATTTTAATTTCTCCATCGTTAGAATGCCCCATTCGTTAAGCAATGTACCAAACAAAATATCTTATAATACTGTATCCGCTGAAGTTCTACGCTTAGGCAGAATATGTTCAGATTACAATAGTTTTCTAAACTCATCTAAACTATTAATAAAAAGAATGATAAATCAGGGGGCTAAACAAAGTAGATTGAGCAGAGCCATGACTAAACTTTATCATAAACATAGTCTTGATTTCTCTAAATTTGAAGTAACTAAAAGAGATTTTGGTAGGACTATATTGAGCTATTAAATGATTTATGGTTTCCATGCAAACAAAATTTTGTAAATAAACTCTAATTAAGCCCACCTTAATTAAAATTTCTGATTTTAAAATTCTTTTAGTTTTATTTATTTATTTTATTTTTTCTTTTAATTAGGTAAATTTTATGTGTTGAATTATTTGTTTGTGAGTAGTTAAATGTCATGTAGTGATGTACATGTTGTCCTTGTTTTCGTCCAAGCATATCACTGTGGGTGCTGGTGGTGGGTGGTGTACAAGTCTGGTGGGTGCTATCGATAGAGCAGGCGATGCTTACTCATCCGGGACACCTGATCACAATACTAACTATAATGCTCTGTATCCAGCAGGGTGTTATTGTTGGTCCAGATGATTAAGGTGATATGTTGTTTATGTGGCCAATGTAATTTTTGTGTGTTTTTTATATTTTTCTATGTGTTGATTGTTTACAGTTATGTTGTTTCTGTTGACAGTTTTGTTCTTGCATCTAGATAAGCTTTTTCACACGACTGACTACATAAAAAATGTGTTATGGTTAGGTGTTCTAATATGAAATCTGTCATCAGCATAAAGTATTGAGCATTAGTATCTCGAAATTGTTTTGCAACGTGAAATCTGAATAGTCAACATAAATCACAAAAAAATATGATAACATAAACAAGCCAGGTATTATATCAAAGAAAACTTTTGAAAACATGCTCAAAAATGAAGTTACGTTGTATTCAGTTTTCATATTGCAGTCTACGTAAGAAACATGTTTACATAAGCACACTTTTATGTTGACAAATCGATAACATAGATTTTTTGACAGTTTTTGTGTAATCACAAATTTTTGTCAGTTTTCATATTGACTACATAAGAGCTCACCTATTACTTTATGACAACACAATTTTTATGTAGACTCAGTTGAAAACAGCTATTGCAACATGGGGGCAGACATGGTATGTTGTGTCAGAAATGTGGTTGCCACAACATGCCTGCAATCTGTTAAAATGTCTTGTTGTATTTTTTGTTTGTGATATTTTCATTCTTATTCTTATTGTTATTACAATTTACATTTTTATCTTGGGCTCTCTAATTTGTATGACATGTAGATGTATGCCATGTCAAATCTTCTATATTGCTTTCATTTTTGACAGTTTGGTTCATGCAAGTGTAAATGTATACCAAGTTTAGTTACTGAAGGCAAAGTAGACGTAAAGTTGTAAAGTATTTCCAAAAATGGACCTTCTAATGAAATCATCAGCCGTTGCCATAGCAACCAATCACTAAAATTGACCTGAAAACTTTTGGGACTGTTTGATGATGTATATGTGTATCAAATTTTGTCACTAAAAAGAAAGTACAGGTGATGTTATAGAAAATCTTGAAAATTAAACTTCTAATAATGACATAAACCATTGCCATAGCAACAAACCGTCAAAATTTGACCCAAAACATGGAGGACCATTTGAGCTATACATGTACCAAGTTTTATCACTAAAGGTAAAGTACAGGTGAAGTTAAGGAAATTTTCCTTGTAATTATTTATTGTTTTCTATACAAAAAGGTTTTAAGGGAAATGTCAGGACCATTAGAATGTTTTCACTTCAAAAAATTTTGCCGTTTTCTGATTGGTTTTTCTTTTTGAAGAGTTTTGAACCAATGAAATCTTCTATTTCACTTTCGTTTTCCAAATAAGGAGTGCTCACTTCCATAAAGGGAGCGTCACGCTACTCTTTTAATATGTATATATGTGTCTTGCTTTAAGTAAAAGCATAAGCATGATGCAAAGATATTATTGTCATTCCTAAGAACTTAATAAAATTAAATTTCAACCAACTGCCAATTTTAACAAAACACAACTATTATTTATGAATGAAAAAATATCGCAAAAACTTTTCGGTGAAAAAAAGCTGCCAAATTTGTAAGCTGCTCCAGCAGTTGCGGCGGCAATCGCTAAATACCAAGTAATAACTAAAATAAAACTGAATTAAAATATAAACTGAATTCATTTTTAAATTGAAATTCAGTAAGACACGTTATTCTTTATTTCATTAGTTAATGCTATGTTTGTTTTAGATGTGAAAAATGAAGATGGGACATCTTTTGATATAAACGTGTTTGAAAGTAAAGAATATCAAAGAGTATACCAATATTTATCAGCATATGATGACTTAAATACAAACTTAATTGATGTTAATTCTACCTGGTATGTCAAAGACAGACCTGGGGATTGTTTGGAAACAATTATAAGGTAGTATGAGAGAACAAATTATGCCATTACATATATTTTTTTTCCTATTGTTGACCTATTATTTTCAACATAAACTTACAGCAATAAAATTAGAGTTAAAACACATTTTAAAAAAGCCTTCTGACTATATATTTTTATTCTAATAATTATTTTTTTATTGTTTTTTTTAGATGTATTGTTAACTATTTCCATTTCCTGTTTTGTGATTCTGACTTTGACAACTTTTTTTGATATAATTAAAGCATACATTTGAATCTGGCCATCGTTGAAGCCAATGATGGTTACTCATCCAGAACACCTGCTTATGCTGACCCAATAATGATGTCTTGCAGCCATCTGGGAGTTGTTGTTAGTCCAGATATTTATAATGACATATATTTACTTTGGTCAATATAATTATTGTCTTGTTTTTGTGTTTGTTTATTGTGAGTTGTATTTGTTTTATATTTTATGTATTCTTTTATCCAAATTTCCTGTGAGGTTTTCGTAATAAACTGCAACATGCTTGCAGACATGGTATGTTGTGCTAGGAAATTGGCAGCGTTTTTTCTGGGTTATCGACAATATACACATTTTGCTCAATTTACACTTATATATATTTTGCTTTGAATTTTTATATTTGGTTGTATTTGTTTTTTTATTTCTCTTTTATCAGTTATTACCATTATAGCATATTTTAACAATGAATACACACAGTTTGTTAGTGTATAAGTTGCTTCTTTAATTATTGAAATTGTCAAGATTTGTACACTAATAATCACAAGTTTCTAATGTTGCTTTTTCTATATTTCGGTTGGTTGTTCATGCCTTCACATATGTAACATATTTACATATAGGCTTGATAACAAAAAATATAATGTAAAAGTAATTTAGTTGACTTACTGTAGTGACATTTGAATCATACCATTTCCAATTGAATGACAAGCTGTAGTTGCACCAATACTTGGACAGATTTGCTGGCTGATATTTCATTCTTGATCAGGGACTTACCATAACATGCCTACACTCTTGCATCTACAAACCAGTGCCTTTGGTGAGAACACTGGCTAGAGTGGGATGCAAACACACGGCCTCAATGTTTGTGGCAACACTGCTTTGTTTTTTGCCAGATTAAAAAGTAGCCTTTTCATAAATGTTTTGTTTTGTCTGACGTTTTTAATTTGGGCTTTGTGATTAGAGCAAAATATTTCCTTGCAATACTATTACCAACTTATCCTTACTGACCCAAATGTCCTTATTTGAACTTTTTTATGGATATGGCAATGAAAGCATGTCAGTAACATTAAAAGGTGAATCTTAAGAGAGTTTCTTAAATGAATGAAAATATGTGCCCCAAATTGTGTGTCTAGACTTTCGCTAGACATTTTCATACATCACATTTTGTTAGTTTAGTAAGTGTACAAATCAAATTGCATGTAAAAAATATGTATTTTAAACTTCCTTCCTTGATTTCATTAGCAAACTATTTAAAAACTCAAGAGTAATCAAATGAAACTTCATAATTTTTGTTTTATTTATCCAGGAATAGTTTATCTAATCCATTGTCACCATATCAAAGACATTTTTTGTAATGAAAAAAATGACATCAAGAGAAGGATGTGAAAAAGAAAAGTTGTCTATCTATAAAAGTTTTGATAATAGTCTTTTTATCACTACTCTGATTCTTATAAATTACTGATAAGACATCAAGATTTATTGCATCCACTATTTCAACTTTTTTATTCCCTGAAATTGTCTTTGCTTACTTCAAATCGTCATATATGTTATATATCAGCAAGAGGATGACATGGCAGAAAATCTCTGGCTGTGGAAAATCTTGACAAAAGTTATTTCACATTTCTGTTAAAGTCAAAACTTAAACAACAATATGAGAAATGTTTTCCTGGGTATAGATAATAAATAAGCAGCATATTATGTTTATTGAACACATATTGATGATGTCATACCTGGTGTAAGAATCATACTACTTTTTAATCCACCCATATCTTTTAAAGCTAAAAAGAAAAACTTTCACTTTTGGTCTCTATGGCTCATCAAGTTGTTGCATTTTCTGTTGTTTTCTGCTTCACTTCATTAGAGCTTTGAAATGAAACATGCCCTTGTTCTCGCTGATAGAGGTATTTTTAACTTGGATTGTTCAATGAGAATGTTAGCAATTAAATTTTCCATTCATGGACTCTTTCAGCAAAAAAAACTTCAAATAAAAAAGACATTATTTTGGACATCCATCTGGAAGATAGAAGCTTTTATGCTATAGATTTTCCCCTGTTTGCTTTTATTGTTGTAGTGTATGTCAAAAATTGATAATCTGTGATGTCCAGAAGTATAACTATAGTCATACAAACTTCCATAGTTGGGACATGCGTACTATTTGACTTGGGATGTTATTACTCAAATTTTCACTCGAACAAAGACTACTTGAAGTAGGATAAAATAAAAATAAAAATA
The DNA here is from genome assembly GCA_025330745.1 of Cladonema radiatum. Classification (NCBI taxonomy): domain Eukaryota; kingdom Metazoa; phylum Cnidaria; class Hydrozoa; order Anthoathecata; family Cladonematidae; genus Cladonema; species Cladonema radiatum. The sequence goes on along the minus strand of JANSTP010211547.1, from coordinate 2,127 downwards.
AAATAGTAGAGATAGCAAGAGTGGTAAACCTGGAATATTTGTTCAATTATTCCGTAAGTGATCAAGATTAATTTGGAGATAAAGCCAAAAAGTTTTTTGAAGTCTGTTTGAGTTAATTTTTTCACATATTTTTTATATATGCAAGTTTAGATGCAGTATTTTCAGATAGTCAGATAGCTAGCTACTTGACTCTCCTGAGATCTTATATAGGCTTAATTCACACTAATAATCTTTGGTTTATATGGTATACTTTCTTTTGAATGCTAATCAAGCCAGTTGAGTGTCTTCTTGCCTTATAGATGCATAAGTGTATGAAAAGGGTGTGTTTCATGACATTCCCATTTTTATAAAAAAATTTATTTGATTTCTTAATGATTTATTTCTGATTTGTCAAAGGTAACTTTTGTGTTAATGGTTATTTTATACCAATATCAGACAGAGTATTTTTGATCCTTCAAGAGAGTCAAAGCAAAATATTGCTTCCCTCAAGATAGACGAAAGAAAATGATATGATATTGTCACACTCTTAAAATTTTGAAATAAATATATTATTGCAGCGACTAATTTACCTTTAATTTAGTTAGTCATAATTTTAAGCAAAATTTGGCTCTTCTCTGGTTTGGTACAATCAGTTTTGTAGCTTTCAACTTGCACTTTATCAATGTTCTCTTTGCTCATTACTATTTCAATATACAGGCTAACCCCTCAAACTGATACACTCTATTAACCTGGTTAAAATATCGAAAACTCAACAAAATTGAATGAAACTTGGCACAATTGTAAAATGCCAGATGTAGTTTTGGAAAATCAATATTTGACCCAATTAGTCTCACCACTAGGTGATGACACCATCAAAAAGACCAAAAATTTGCTAAATTACTAATTCTTCAAGGTACTTTTTGACCTACAAAAAGAACCAAAAACCTACTAAAATTATTTTAGTTTTACAAAAAATTTCTTGAAAATTTAAAAATTTTGGAAATTAGCCTAAAATGAGGGATTTACTGAGGGGGAGAATTTCTTAGAAATTTTCTGTCATAAAAAGAGAAATTATTTGACGTGTACTTTATGAATCACCACAAAGTGACTCAGGCCAGTGTATAATCGTATAACAAACAAATTTAAACTACTTTGGTGGTTTACCAGGCCCCTGAAAATTGATGACGTCTTCGAAATTCCGGAAAAAGGCATTTTACGGTACTTCTGGCTTTTTGACGCATGTGACATCATAATGACATCAATATGACATTATTGACATGCTGGCAGTTTTAAAGGGAAATATTCCTACAAATCCAGTCATCAAAGCTTAGAAGAAATAAAAAACAAAGAAAATAACTAAAATTATAAAATAATAATAAATAAAATAAAATTATAGAAAAACCAGAAGTACCAGACAATTTAATATAATAGAGTAGGAAACAAATACCAAATAAAAACATCTTTCAGATTTTCAACAGTAAATAAATAAATCACAACTAGCATGAAAATATATGAGAGTTACAACGTTGCTATGGTTACTACAACAATATACAGTATTAAATCTAAACTAAATTAAGAAAATAATTTCAGTTCTTTTGTTGCTTTCAAACCGCTATTATCATGGGACACAGTCGTTTAATGAAAAACGCCTCTAGAAACAATAGCCTTGACCATGAGTCATTTGAATCTAGAATTTCAAAGTTTTCAAGAACTGCATTCAATATGTGCCTTTTAACGTCATTGTCATCAAAAATATAATCAGTGTCTGTATCTGACACTATAAACATCAAACTCGTTAGGTCTCTGAATGATTCGCAATTTCGAAGGTGCTGGAACATTGGTTGGTCTGACCTAGTCCCATGCTCCCTTAATCTCGTAATGATGCAACAATCTGTTTTGCCAGCATATTTTTCTCCACAACCCAGACAGGCTAACATATAAATGACATTTGCCTTTTGTAATTCAGGGATTTTATCTTTTGTTGGACAAAACATTGAAAAGCTTTTTGTATTGAACAAGATGTTAAATTTGATGTTGTCCTTGATGTTTCTTCGCAACTTGTTGATGCATGATCAGGGCCGACAAATTGGTTTTGAAAGTGCGGGGGCCAAAATTGAAGTTTCTAAAACTGTTTTTAAAATGTCGCCC
>JANSTP010211436.1:0-11585 GCA_025330745.1 Cladonema radiatum | reverse complement strand
ATTTTTTTTATCAGTATGGAACAAAGATACTGAAATGTTTTATTTGGCTTATAGACAGTCCGTTTAAAAACCAGAAAAAAAAATCGCGCAGCCAAGATTGAAAAAACAGGTTTTGCCAGCACGATATATAGCGCTGGCCTCTTTTATTCATAATATGGCCTGGATATACTCCACATGATACTGATTGTTTTCGATCAATTTTCTGTCCCCATTGCCACGATAACATCATAAATACGGCTAAGTTTAGGAAATTCTATAGCATGTTCAATACTTTATCTTTGCTAACAAAACTTGGTATATACAGATATTACAAATAGTTTCGAATAATTTTAACTCAAGTGTCGTTTCATATTGCCATGACAACAAGATGAGGACAGATATTATCTATAAATTGGTTAGAATATTAGAGAACTTAAGTCTTTAATCAATCTTATACCTATTCACAAATCTTTTTTTTATCAATTTTTGAATAGGAAACACATCACAATGGATAGCCCGGTCATCTCCTGCTAGGACTGCTTTTGCAGGCCTATATGACGCTTCAGCCTTTCGTCACGTTTTTTGTGGGGTTTATTATTAGCTTCTCTCACCATCATAACAATAATTGCTGTTATGTTGTGGGAGACCAGAAGGTATAAAGAAACAACACACAGTATTTAGCTCTTGAAGCTCAAACTCTTGAATACTTAAATGACAGCATGGTCGCCTTACAAGAAAAACTAGTATAAAATACAGACTGAAATGTAACAATTGTAAAAGTTAAAATTTGCGACTCAGCTTGAATACAATCATAACACTTCCTGTCAACTGAAATGTTAATATCGTTAATATTGTGTCTTTCGATTATGTTTCAGATACATTTTGCGTTGAATCACAGTTTCAGTATTAGAACTACAAGGTGGTACATTTGGATAATAACGGATCATTTATCTTCTTGACGAATCATACATTTCTCGCAAATGTTTTTCCAGAATGAATATCTTTAGAGTTTACTACCGAGTGTTTAATTCTAACTACAACAAACGGTTGTGAATAAAATTTAGACTCAGATTTACTTGGAATATCAGATCTTTTGAGAATGACGTGATCTCGGACTTTGATTGAGGGTTTCGAAGTTTTGTGTTTTCGATTGTATTTTTGCGTCACTTTATCGTGATGTTTTTCTTATTTTGTATGAACTTTCTCATCTCGACAATGACATTTGGCTTGAACACACAGTAACTTGGTCTTCATATATCTGTTTAGAAACAATTTCAAAGGAGTTACTCCTGTTGTTGGATGAACGCTATCACAATAATGAAACACCGTTGTGGATAACCAATTAATTGATTTCAATATGACTCGCATAAAACGTTCTATCATCTCGTTTGCTTGAGGGTAGCGTGGTGTTACTTTGCGATGCTTGATATCGAGATGTTTCAAATACAATTTGAATTATCGACTTTGAAAAGGTGAACCCTTGTCCGTCATAGTTTTAGTGGGATAACAAAACATAGAAAATAAATTTTCCATGTGTTTAAAATATAATGGTGCAGTTGTTTCTTTCATAATTTTTAAATAATCGGATAACGCATATACATATCAACAATAACAAGCAATTTTTTATTTGACGGCAATGAAACATAGAAATCCATTGAAGTACCAACCCATACACTTTCCAGTAAAGTAGACATATTTAACGGCTTGGAATCATTCTGTTTCAAATTGGATTTACATGTGGTGCAATTTTTAATAATTTGTGCTAATTGATTGTCCATACCATACCAACACCTTTTTGTCTCAACAATGATTTACAATTTTCAATACCTAAATGGCCTTCGTGGACTATATTTAATGCTATATTTAATGAAGGAAGAATGTAAGAAGTAGATATCCACTTACCGAATATGATATTCCTCTCAGCTAAGTCCATACTGTAGAATCAATACCTGCACAGGTTGATATCTTTATGATCACAATACCAGGATGTCTGAATGTTGACTGCTTGATAAGCTCACCATATATATATTAAAAGCGCTGCGTGCGAATGCTATCGCTAAAGGGGGGAATTTACGCAAGCTGATTGGCTAAAAGAGAAAATTAGGGATTTTGATTGGCTAAAAATCCTTAAAGAATAACAAACAATCAGAAAACGTCAAATATTTTTCGAGTGAAACCACTCCAATGTTCTTGACGATTTCCGTATAAAACCTTTTGTAAGGAAAACATGGAATAATTGCTGTATGTGAACTTTTCTATAATTTTGCCTGTGCTTTGTCTTTAGTGACCAAACTTGTTACACGTATGCCTCTAATGGTCCTACATATTTTGGAGACGGCCTATGGCATCACTAAAAGATGAATTTAAGAAATGTTCTATAACTTCATCTGTACTTTCCCTTTAGTGACAAAACTTGGTACACATATAACTCAAATGGTTCTAAAGATTTTTAGGCGGATTTTGACAGTTGGTTGCCATGGAAACAGTCTCTGACGTCATTGAAAAATCAATTTTCGAAAATTTTTAAAACTCCTCCTGCACTTTGCTTTTAAGGACCAAATATATAGTATATTTGAAGGTCAGCAAGGGATCGCATAGCGATCTCTTGCTGGGACTGCGCCAGCAGTCCTATGCAACGCTTCAGCGTCGTGTGATGCCTTAATTAGAAGGGGGATCTATTATGTAATCCTGTTAACATTGCAACAATCAATGATTATTTAAAGAGACATTGTCATGGTTGGGTCTTTTTTTACCGATCAGGTAGAGCAGGTGGTGAGTCACTACCTGATACTTTATATCCCAAAAATCTTTACCTATTGTTCTGAAAAATTGCTTTCTTTCATTGAAAGTGTAATATTTGCTTTATCAATGTTCTGTAGTAGAAGTACTGTATTTTCATTGTTGTAATGTTTTCAATGTTGTATTTGTCAGTATTTTCTTTGTCATTGTCTGTAACAGTGAATGATGTATAATGTCTTCTAAACATTATTTATTTATGTTTGTAGCAACAAAATTGTCAATAAAACATAAGAAATTCTACCTCTGCCGTTGCTATTCAAACTCGCTATATAACAATTGAACCATATTTCACAGGTCACTGTGTTGGTTGCATCACTGTCAAGTACAGCCAAATTCCAGGATTCAGAGACTAAAGTTTTGAGATATTCTGGATCATCAAAATGAAATAAAACAACTTCTTGGGTATAGAAAGTATCACATTTATCTGGGCATTTCTTCACCATATGATAGATTCTTTTGCACACATGACATCTTAGTTGCACACCAAATCTATCACAAGGGTTTTTCTTTTTATGTATTTATTGGTTTCTGCTTGGTGATTTTTTATTTTTTATTTTTTTTTCAACTGTTTGAACTGTTATAACAGTTGGTGTAAAACTTTTGGTATAACTATGTTATTGTTTCAAAATATTATTTCATAATGAACAAAAAACTCATTTTTAACGCTTTCACATTTTTTTAAATATCATTTTTGTACTATTTCCCGCACTGAACTGCTTGTTTTAGTAACGTAACTTTGTCATCATTAAGAGTTGTGTTATAGATTTCCAATAACAATAGTGATTTCGGTGTTTTTGCTTGTGCTAAATAATCAAGAAACAAAAAAATTTCATCGCTTCGCTTGAATTATCATTGTTTTCACTTTGGCCATTACATGAGAGAATATCGGCAATGTTCGAAGAACCTTTTCATACACATTTTGAAAACGTAATTTGAAGTTTCATTTGCCAACGTGAAATTCGAGCATTGGCATTAGATTGTTTTGAGAATATAAATTTTAATGGCATGTGATTAACCATAACTTTGAACTGTTTACCAAACAAATAGTTGTGCAGTTTTTCAATACACCACACTAAACCTAGTGCTTCTTTTTCGGTAATACCATACTTGATTTCAGCAGCTAAGAGGGATTGACTAATGTAGCAAATTGGACGCATTTCATCATCTTCTTTTTGCATCAATACACCTCCTATAGCGACCTATTGCGAAACTACTGGCATCAGTAATTAACTGCAGGTCAGTATGGACATCATAACAACCTAATACTTTTTCACTGACTAATTCATTTTTTAAATTCTCAAACTCTTTCTCATGTTCAGAAGTCCATTTAAATGGGATATCTTTTTGTAACAAATGTCGTAAAATGCGAGTTTTTTCACTATAATTTTCAATAAATCGTGATAAATAGGTTGTTGAGCCTAAAAACCTTTGTAATTCATTTACATTTCATGGAGGATGACCCATTTGTAATGCTTCAATCTTGGATGGATCGGGTAAAACTCTATCTTTAGAAATAGCGATGGTAGTCTCTCTCTTTTATGTTTAGTGAATAATAACTGTTATACTAATTAGTTACTGAATCCATGGGGATTTGTTTTATGTGTTAAGCATTTGGTTAGTTATGGTTATAGATATGGTTGAATGGTATTATCTATGATATTGGTTTTTATGTTATTGATGGCTATTGGCAATTAGTTGTGGTTTTAGAATGATAAGTTTACTCATTGATTACATTGCATTCTACATGATACATGACATTATATTTATGGCAACTGAGACTGATACTAACAACTACTAACACTACAAGGTACATTTGTCTTTTGTTATTACGTTTGTCTGATATGATTTTTCAAGTGACTCAAAAAAACTTTATTTTATTTTGGATAAAAATGCACTTTTGATTTCGTCCATTTGATTTCGGTACAAAAACTAAATTACTGACTCACAGCTGGGGACATTCGGCTTTTTCAATAATATTTCCTTTTTCTAAACATGATAGTTCATTGCGAATGGCTTTTCTCAGTTGATGTGGATATTGCCTGGCACCTTGAGCTACTGGCTGAACATTTTCATCAATATATAATTTACACTTAAAGTTTTCAGTTTACCATGTCATTGAAATAAATCTTGATACCAACCAACTACTGATTTTACTTTTTTGTCTTCTGTCGCATCTTTTATTTCGAAAACGTTTTCTATATTTTCACCTTCTTGATTGTTTTCAAAATTAAAACATCTCTCATTCAATAATGTTTTTTCCTTTTGTTTGATTATGTTTAATTCCTCGGCTGTTTGCAACGACAAAAGATTTCCAGCTTTCTCTTTATCAAGGAACATAGCATTTTGTCACTACATAAGAATTTTTGGATTCAAAAGAAGCTGTGAAGAAGCCTTTTACTTTGATCAGATCAGATGTGCATGGAAAAATCTTGACAGAAATGGAACTTAATTTGACTTGGTAACTTCAATCTGAGTTTTTAAAATGTGCCGCTATCGATGATATTTACAGTCGATCCAGCGTCAATAATGAAATTTGTTTTTACATTTTCAATTTTCACATTGATAGTTTTGGTTTTGTGAGATTGACCGTTATCTGTTGAATTACACATCAAGTGAAACGTTTCTTCCTTGCTTGAGCTATCAGAATTTCGGGTACAATTTCATTAACCTCTTGCAAACATTGATTGGCTACATTCTTTGTTTTACAACAGGAAGCAAGATGATTTTTGCCTTTACAGATAGAGCATTGCCTCCCCAATGCTTTACATTTTGCATTATGACTGTTGTAAAAATTATCACCACAATGAAAACACTTTCTGTTGCCACTGAGTTTTTTATAGTTCTTGTTTCAATCATGCTTCTTTGTTTTTAAGCTGCTTCTGCACTTTTTCCTGATATTAATTTTGCTTGCTCTTTAGCAATTTCACTATCCCAAGCTATTTCAACACATTTGTCAAGTGTTAAATCTTTTTTAGCAAGCTGGCGTTGTTTAAGTTTTGATGATTCACAACTTGAAATAAATTGATCTCTTACTGCGTCTTTTGTATTTTCAAAATTGTATGTCTCTGCTAAGGTACGTAACCTTGTTATGAAGTTTAAGTTGGTCTTATCACTACTTTGCACTGCTTACTTGAACATGTATTGTTCATATGTTACATTAACTTTTGGGTTGCAATAATCTTGCGTTTTTGTTTTCAAGTGGAAACAGCAATGCCTTCTTTTGGTTTTCCTGAGCTATGCCAGTTGCCATGAGATAAATTTCAAAATCTTATACCTAATGTTGCCGTATCTTTGATAGGTTTGTCGTTATTGTCTCGTCAACTACGAAAGCTTCGACAGCTGGCAAGTTACTAATATTTTTTGCCATACTAATCAACACTAAGTACTAACTTTTCCAGTTTAACTTGTCCCCAAATGTTATGTTGTGGGAGACCAGAAGGTACAAAGAAACAACACACAGTATTTAGCTCTTGAATACTTAAAAAGACGGAGTGGTTACCTTACAAGAAAAACTAGTATAAAATACACACCGGAATGTACAACAACTGTAAAAATTAAAATTTGTGACTCAGTATGAACACATTCATAACAGCTGTAACCTTCATAAAAAAGACCAATACTTCCACTTCCCTGACCAAACTAAGTAAACATAATCTAAAACAGATATTTAATTTTAATGCCTTGACTTGTCATCAAGGGATTGCAAAGCAATCTCTTGATGGGACTGTGTTAGCAGACTAATACAATGCTTCAACGTCATGCAACGCTGTGTGCTGTTAGTGTATATAAAAAGGATCATGTTAAAGAGAGTGTAACAGTAATTTGGACATTGAACCAAATTGTTTTAAACAGCAATCATAACACAAATCAGAAGTACTTATAACATAAAAAACGCTTTAAAATACTTCTTTGGGACAAAATCATCAGACATATGTAATTTTCCTTCAACAATAAGCTGTGCTGTTTCATAAAACTTTGCTCAACAGAAGACGGAAACTATTTAGCTAATTTATGTTTTTTGTTACTGCTTTGAAGTAATTAATTATTTACAGGAAATAATTCAAAATATAATAAAATGCAATTAATTCTTCACGCTTGAGTCATAATTTTTAACTTTTGATTTTTAATTTGCTTACTCTCTTAAATTTGTCTTTTCGACAAGGAGCAATAATTATGTAAATTCCAATATGGTGAACACAGCCAAACGGGTAGATTGTCGCCAAAAAGAAAAGTTTAAAAGATGACTTTTTTCATAGACTCAACACAAATAATGATCAAATTGAATGTTCTGATTTCATTCTGAGGGGATTGAAATAATGTTGTATTTAGTTTTACACTACCTTTAAATGTTTTCCAATCAGTACTTCAGAGTATAGTAAACTACTATGCTACTATTTTATACCTCAATGGCAATGAGCTTCTGAATTTCCAGCTTCGAAGTTTTTAGCAAAAAATTAAGGTAAAAAAGGTTCATTCCAAAAAAGGTTATTCATTCCAAAAAAGGTAATCCACCCCCTTTCAGTTAGTGATCCCCCCTTTCTATAAAAAATCCTGCTCACCCCCACCTTTTTACCCAAAACTTGGAAATTCAATCCTCCCCCCTTTATGAAGGTGGGGAGGGGGGGTACCAATTATGTTGAATAATTTTATATAAATTGCACCATGCCATGTGAATATTGTGCACTCTAGAAACAAATCTTTACTATTGTATTATTATTATAATATTTTATAATATATAAGATCTATATAAAAAATATACAATAGCACTTGCCAGATCAACCAGCATGATTGAGTTAAAGCACATGCCGTTTTCCCTGACAAAGCCTGCAAAAAAAGGCTTGTTGAATAGTTGAAAATTCATGGCACTTCCCAAATACCAATCTCCTTATGGACTTGATAAAGAATCTCAGCATTTAAAAATTAAATCTTTATAAATCCCCTTTTAACGTATGAAGTTTCAAAGAAAACTGCACCAAGTAATATAAAGTGACACCTATTTAAGACAAACCACTATGAGAACCATGAAAAAGTGGTCTTTTTAGACAAGTAGTGTTCTTATTCATGTTGAAAACAATTGAAATGCCATTTTGGGACTAAGTACTAGGGGTTTTATTAAGCAAGTGGTCTTCTTATATAGGTGGTTGTTTTAGCAGGTTTCACTGTATATACAATTGAAATTTGAACAAATCCATCACAATTATCCAACCAGGTATTCAGAAGAAAGTTTCAAACTACAAGATTGTAAAAAGCACTGGACAAATCATCATTAACGTGAAGAGTTCTGTTGTATGGAATAGTCACATATCTTTAGAACAGGAAAGGCTTGAAATTAAAATCCCCCTTAAAAATATCATTACAGTAGAAATCTTAGGAAATGATAATTATTCAGATCTTTAATTAAATGGAAAACAAAACAGAAAATATCTTATATTTTGAAATAAATTTGGCAAAAAAAGTTTGATAATAAGGTATTTGACCTTCTTTAAATCCTGTCTTTTCGTCTTTCAATGTATATCATGCCCAGCTGTAAGCAAATCAATAGGCAAGTGGTCATCACTCTCGGATTGAATGAATCGAGCTGTGGGGGGCATGCCGTGTGAACACATGCCTCTTATGGAATATATATATTCAAGATAGAATATCTCTAATGATATGGAGAAAACATATGTTTATATTTTTTATGTGTTTTACAACATTTTCCTATTTTTTTTTTGTATTTTTTTGAAATTAACCAAACAATAGAATTTAAATCACAATTGGATTAAGTGTAAATGGTCTATCTTACTGTACACTTTCCTGTCCACTATGTTCAGTTGTTAAATTTTAGTAACTTTTCAGGATTTCAATAGTAAATGTCAAATTTCCAGACGTTGTTTGTACTATTGATGCCACAGGACAAAAACACCACATTAACATGAACGTTCACAGTATACACACATTCATAAATACAAATATGCAAATACAAAAACAAAGGCACCTACATGTTTACATACATACAAGAACATTGAATGTCTAGTGTATCATCTACATCTGGACCAAATCAGTCACCCAGATGGCTGCAGAGCAACATGATCAGCATACAAGTCAGGTGTTCTGGACGAGTAAGCACCTCTGCTCCATCGATGGCACCCGCCAGACTCCAATAGTACTTGACAAATACAATAACTACTCTACAAAATGTTACACTTAACACATCACAAACTCACAACCCAACGCTTACACATATACACACAAACACATACACAATGCCACAATGCATATAACTATTTCTGAAACAAAACAATATATATAATAATAAGAAAAACATAAGTACAAGAATTGGCACGCCAATTCTTATTTATATTTATTTAAAGAGAAGTGACACCATATCATTTTCGGTGACTTTATAAGTGCCAAATGTATCAGGATATCTTTTGTAGGCTTTTATGACCTGTTTAGAAAGTTTTTTGACATCCCCGCCTTGGTATACCATATATATTCTATATGGCATATAAAGTAGCATGCATGTAAGTAAAATTTAGATATAGAGTGGACAAGAAAGAAAAAAAGTTTTATTCTAAAATATAATTCCTTTTTCTAATAAAGAATAGCCAAATTGTAAAACCTGGTTATACATAATCTATCAATTTTGGTCAAAAGCAACAGAAATAGACAATAGAATACTAAAATCATGAAAGCTTTAATACTTATAGTCTTAAAGTTGCTAGCGCACCAAATACGTAAAAGTGAAGCATAACTTTGCCAATTAATACATTGCCAATTTGCCATAATAACCTTGCTGTTAAGTATGCCTACAGCCCAATATTTACTCAACTCTATGCATCCTTGTTGTTTCCGAAAATTCTTAATTTGACCTGAGTTACCAACTAATATATATTCTTTAAAAATTTTAGTCTTGGCTCATTTCACATAAATATCACATCAATACTGAATTTTGCAACTGAAATGTAAAAGATAAGGATGCAATTGAGATAGGAAATATCGAAATGAACTGATTTTTCCTCAACAGTACCCAGGAAAGACAAACTCTTTTCTCACTAAGCGAAACATTTCTTTGAAATACAAGATTTTATGAGTTATAAAGCTTACCTTATAAAGCAACTAATAATTTATTCTTTGTTTGGCAATCTGTGAAAGCAATTGTATATTTTGAATGGTCCCTCTTTTTAAAATTTGAACAATGTCTTTTTTAGTAAAAAATAAAATAAAATAAAAATAAAAAAAGGATAATTACCCTTTAATTTATCCCGAGTCAGCTCAAGTTTCTCAATGCCATCAGAACTCCATGGATATCTTAAAGAAACAAAACAAAATTTATACTAATAAGTTGATTATTATTATTTTTTTTTTTTTTATTTTATTTTTTTTTTTGCATATATAAATGGCTTGATAATCTTTTTAGTGTAGAGGTTTGGATTTGTTATATCTAGCTTTTGCCATAAAAAAAGGGTTACATTTTGCCCAAAACTCATCAAGACAATATCTGATATGTGTGTACAAGATTTGGTTAGTAAAGTCACAGTTGAGGTATTCTTATAATATTTTTTGAGAACTCTCATGTAGAGGAGATTATAATTGCAACAGTCGGAAATCCAACAAAACTCTTTAGGGAAAGGTTTTAAATAACAATGCATTTTTCTTTCTTATCGATCTTTATTATTCAAGATAATGCAACAGACAAGCCTCTAATTTTTTTGAATATGGTTGTAAAAGGGTGCCATGGAGATTCCTGTTCAAATGGTTCATTACTTTGATGATAGGATTAAATTTTATTAAATCATTTAAGGCTGCTTTCCACTGCCATCATTTCCTTGATCGACCAATTCGCTCACCAAGTAGGCATGTGCAGAAAATTTACTGCACAACATAATTTGTTCAAAGCTTCTTTTTTAAGCACAATGACAGTTAAAAACTTTTAAGTTTTTTCAGGGACTATCTGCACTTGACATCATAGAAAAGCCAGCTATTTCAAACTTTTCACATAAAAAATGATAATCAAAAGAATTTTGACAGTTTTAACAGAAAAGAATTACTTAAAAAAGACTGAGAACATAAAAAAATCAATATTTTGTGAAAAATAATTTTGTCAGCAGTGCCATTTTTTCTGGATTCATTGGAAATATTTTGAAGTTTTCCTTGTTGAAGGGAGATAGCAAAAATAGAGTCTAAAAGTCTCTATTTTTTTCCAGGCTGTAAGAAATCGCGTACGCCGCACTCGCACATACATGAAAAATACCTTTGCGAATGCCAGCTTAGAATCGAAAGTACGCTAGTGTACTCAAAAAACTTGTTTACTTTGTACGCTGAAAAAATGGCATACTTAATATTTGGAGAAATATGTACGCAAAGAAAATTGAATTTAGATAAAATTATCAATATTTTCTTTCATTCTTCCAAAGTTATTTATCAAATGATATATATTTTTTTTCTAATCACAAAATTCATTTATAGTTAAAGAAAAGTTTTTTCTGTTTCACTTCGTAAGTTATTAAAAAGAACAAGTATTTTTATTTTAGAATATTTTTTATGTGCAACAATTTTTATGTTATTATTTATGCGCAAGGAGATGATTTTTTATATTTAATCCTGTGTCTAGACATGATTTAGAAGGTCAAATAATAAGATCTGTAAAGCAAAAGATTAAAAGAAAAAAAAATTACTCACCTGTTCTATTAGCTAATATCAAAACTTTTTTCGTGATTCGAAAGACGGGAAATGACTCGTGATTGAAGACTGGCAAGACTGTAGATGGAGTGTTTCAAGGTTAGTATACATTCAATTTTATCTTATTTAAATTATATAAGGCC
>JANSTP010211325.1:0-11586 GCA_025330745.1 Cladonema radiatum | reverse complement strand
TCGCAACCAATTAAAATCCTTTATTCGCTTCTGTTTCACCAAGTCTTCCAAATAAGGAGCGCTTTCTTCCATAAAAGCAGCGTCACCCTACGCTTTTAATATATATATATATTACCATCAGAAAAGAACTGCGATATCCTTCTTTCATTACAACAATTGTTATATTTATTTACTTCAATTTGTTAGCATTTTTTATTTTTGAAAAAACAAAATAAATCAACAGTTTGCATGTTTAATTTGGCAATTAGAAAGTTATTATTACTATAAAAATTATTATTATTACATACCTGACGAGTTTTTCAAGGCCATCATAGAACTTCAAACCTCGAGATTCCACATTCTCTGCTAGTAGCTTTTATACAAAGCACCATACAATTACAGTGTCTTTGTTAGCTAACACACAATTTATCAATCGTCTGTAGTTCATTGTGTTGCCTGTAATAACAAGAATACAATTAAATATTCACTACATCCTTCAGCCAAGACATGATACATATTGCTCACTCTCTGTTTCAGAGGTTGTAAAACAAGAGCTCAAAATTAAATATAGAAAATGAAAGTGGCTATGGGATACTCTAACCTTCGTTTCTATTGTAACTGCTTCTAGAATATTCCAGCTGCGTTTCTTTGCTTGTAGTGACACAACCGACTTGGACACATTTTTCTTTGCTTCTCTTCATTGCTAATGCTGCTTTATAACTTATTATTTATGCGCTAAAATAAATGCACAAGAATTTTTAAAAAAATATATAAAAATATCCTTCTCTGTCTTGTAAAGGTCTTGAGTACAGGTGGTTCTTTTTGGGAAGTCATGGATTCGATGGGTCGCCAAGAGGTATGGGTCAAGTATCCTTAGCAGCTTGGAAGGGTAAAACGATAATTAAAGCCGATCTAGTGCTAACAGCACCATTTACTTCTAAAAAAAATCTGAGTGCTACAGATACTGAAAAGAGTAAAGATAAACAAATGAGGGTGAGGAGTCTTGATATCAGGTGCATCGCAACATATCCTGCAGACTCAGATAGCGTTGAAATCTTATTTAAAAATTTTTTTGACGATTTGGAGAATATTTTTCTTTTTGCGTGGTGGCTTGGTTAAGACGATTTTCTTTTGAGATTACGGGGAAGAAAATTTTCGTGCTTATAGATATAATTATATAAAGAGCATTTTTAATTTTCTTGCAGAATCGAATTCAATGAAAAAAATAATCGATGAGCAAGTTTTAATCTTGAAAAGTGATACACCTCAAAAGAAATGTGCAAATGAAAGTAGCAAAGCAGTTTATGGTGCTAAGAAAAGAAAGTGCAAAAAATGCAAATGTTGTGTTGTACAAATCGATTGTGTTGAAGCAAACATTAATTGTGAAAACCATTTCCCCAAATATCTACATGTTGGTGAAATAAATAACAATAATCCAGTTAAAATTACTATGAGCAATCCGATTTTGGTAAATCCTAACAGTTTTGAAAATATCAAACACATACTTAATGAAACTAAAGACCGAACTATAAATGGAGGTGAAAAAATGGCTCTTTAAGGGGGCAGACGGTCCTTCATACTGCTTGATGAGACGCTCAATTGAAAAAGAGTCTGAGAAATACGATTGGCTAGCAATTGTCTCTGGGACAGGACATTTGTATATGAACCAAGCTAAAACTTTCTTCAATATTTTTGATAAAATCATTTTCAAAGTTCTGGGTCAGGACGTTTTAAACTTTAATTCTGTTGAATCGTATCAGTATTTTATAAATTGCAAGGATAACCACAAAGCTTGGCAATCTTTCGAAGTTTTCCTTCATGGAAGTGTTATGGAGTTTGTCCAACTTTACTGTGCTAGCTCTACAGGGGATCCATCAGTTATGTCCTTTCTTCATTGGAGTTCATCAGTACAGTCGAAAACTTTGCTCTTATTTATTTAACTTGTTCTGAATATTGGCCTAGGAATTTACATTCAGAGAGTTGGAGATTGAAATAATGATGTCAAAGTCAGTCATGCTGGTAGAATGAAGTTCCTCAATACGTTTTTTGCTTTAATCACCCTATTTACAGGGAGATGGAATTTAACGAGCTTCCAAATAGAGCTTTATACCCTGAAGCTATTAGAAATGTGAGAAGAAATTATGGCAGAGATTTCATGTTTGAGCAGCAAAAAATATTCGCTGCAATAGTTGTGTCAAGTGACACAATGGAAGAGATAACACCTGCTGTTGTCAACAATTAAAGTGACTGCGAGTAGTCAGTGGCCATTGACTTTTAGAAAGAACAATTTATTTGATTTTAAGTTTTGTTTCTTTAAATAAAAATATTAAAAAAAAGTTATCAACGCTTTCCTCCACATGTCCTCAAACGTTTCCTGACAAATGTCTTTCCCGATGCCGCCATCCCGAGTTTCTTAGGGTTGTGCCGGGCACAATAAAAGGCAATACCAGCTGCCTCTTCATAGGTAAGATACAGGAAACCCTTGCATGCTGCATGCACCCAATAATTGCAATAGTCAACATTACAACCAAACCAAGGGGAGTCTGTTTCGATATCCTTTTTCGTCTCACGCTCAATACCACATATCCGAAACTTGTTTGCACAAGCGAAAGTACCTGCAGCTTCAGCAGTTTTCCTAGATACCAGGGCTAGCTCTTGCTAACTCAGTAAATGAAGGAATATTGCCACTACTGGAATGTTCCGATGCAGGGGTGATTGGTGTAGTTAAATCAAAATTTAACTGCCTATGATCAGTAGACCACCATTTAATGTCCCCCTTGTGACCGTTCCTTACAAACAGAGATTCATCACCACAGCATTATTTCTTAACAATATACATTTTCCTTAGGATACTCCCTGTTTGCAGCCTTCTAGATTCTGAACTTTTGTCAGAATGATTTTCGTTCCTCACTCTTTTTCCTGTACTTTAGCTCCATGGGCTGTTTTTTGGTGTCAAATATTCAAACATCTCTTGGAGGTTGAATTTTTTATCTTAGTAGTAGTGGGTGTAAATGCAGAACATTAACTACCAAATGGAGATGCTGAAGCAAGAGAATGCAAAAATATTTTCATTATGAAAATACTGGCTTTGACATAGAGAAACCATTGATTATGAACGATTCATTACGATTCATGACGAACACATAGTACATGTAAGGAAAATATTACTAACATGTAATAGACCGTGTTAATACTGAGATATAAGATAAAAGATACAAAGGATAAACCCACCAAACAAAAATTACCTTACTTTCGTTTTCAACACCAAAACTGATCTCAGAGGCATCACTAAAAACTGAATCAGACATAATGACAGAATAATGAAAATTACTGATATACTTGTAGTAAGAAAACTACAATAAAATATTAAGGTTTCAATTCAATGCCTTCATTCTCGAATTCTTGTTGGCATGCCACACAAAACCTCATGCAATTACACGGAATTATCACAACCCCATGCAATTACACAGGGAATATCATGACCCCATGCAATTACACAGGATTTACAATTACCCGGTTTTCCTGACTGTAATCATTCCTTTGCTTTTTAACAATGTCATACTCTATTTATAAGTAAGCAAAGCTTCAGACCACTACATTTTCTGGAAGGAAAGTATTCGAGGGGGCATTTTTCCCCTCCTCCTCCACTCTCCCTCTGTTCCTTTGAGATTAGTAAAAAACTCGGTCTTTTTATTTTTAAATGTCCTAGCTGGTGTATTTTGTACACTTACATATAAAACAAAGTTTTGATTAGTTGCAGATTTTAACCTGGGGAGACAAAGTTTAATTCCTTCCCGTAAACCTAATAGGCAAGATATAACATATAACACTATCCCAATTGGAGTAATCGCAAATTCGCCTTGCCACTACCACCCTCCACCTCCCCAACTGAAAATTTTTCAAAAAAAATTTTCTGGATAGTCAATGACCCTGATTTTTATTGTTATGTATCAATTTTACCTGAGAACGTTCTGCGTTTTGCCTTGAACTTTTTGTTTTATCCATTATTTTTTGGGGTTGGGTATGCAATTTTTGGATAAAAAGTGGGAAAAGTTTGACTTTAAATCGCTTCTAATGACATGAAATTGTCACTATATTTTCAAAAATAGTGTAATAAATTTTATCTCAAGTAAATCAGCCAACTGAACTAAAAGATCCCAAATTTTTGGTTACTTTCATAATTTGTAGACAAAAGATTGTAAAAATTGGAAAAAAAGTGCATAATTTACAACTGTTATGACGTCATGTTTTGCATTGTCGCGATTATTGCCAAATTGCATACGAACGTGATATATGACATAATGTTGCTGATACAATCAGATGTAGTAGGAAAGTAACTATCTGACTACCTATTTTTTCATATTTGTACCAATAAGCGCTTAAAATTGAGCAAAACAGAGGTTACAGGCAAAAAATGATGACATCGCTATGGTTTTACTTGACCAAAAAAGGCAAGACTGGTATATTTTGAATGTTTTCATGATACAGTACAATCCTGCAAAGTTTTGTAAAAATTGGATGAAAAATGAGCATTTAAGGCCAGGGCTAGGGGTACAACTTTTCAAAAGAAGCCCCGCTTGAATAGGATTAATGCCTAGAGTGAGGCAAAATCTGTGTTTCTGAAAATTTTAACTGCTTTAGAAAGTCCACCCAAGTTTTTTATGCCAATGAGAGGCTATTATATAAGAAAAAAGCAAAGTTTTCTCTGGAAACAAAAAATTGTAAGGAATTCTATTACATAGCCTGGTCTATATAACTCTATGATACCCATAAGAGGCATCGATATAAATATATATTTCTAAACAAAGAAAGCAAAAGTAAATTCACGCAAAAAACACAACTCGGTTCACTTCCTGTTTACTGTTTATTTATTGGTTTACTTTTTTGAGACCGATTTATATTTCATTCATCCTTATTGGCCGAAAGAAATGCTGCTTGTGCAATCCAGAAATGTATATTCATATCGACGGTAAGAGCTTGATAGGACATTTGTATATAGGTAGTTATATTATTGGAATTTCGAAAAAATGAGAAAAATAAAAAAATTGTCATAACATTCTTTAAAAGCCTCTTCACTATGCGATAGAAAGGTAGATAGTAGTAGTACTTTATTTACCATTGACATCTTTTTACAATGCTAGCGTAAAGCTAATAAAAGTCAACATAACATTTACAATTATTTTAGAGGGAATATAATTCAAATCTTCTCAACTATTTTTCTGCATAAGATATATGATTCATCGAACTAAGTAAAAACGTCTGTGTCACCGTAGGTATATTATAAATATCATATTTTATAAATAGTATATATTCGTATATGGTATCACATATAAAATATCTAAAATATTGAATAAAGAAGTCTATAGAAATCAACTATAGATTATTTTCAATTGAATTAAAAAAATTTAACCCTATTCAGGCCAGGGGGGGACGGATTCCGCCACTTTGCCATATTATTGCTAATTACTCACGAAATACAAAAGAAGATGCAGAGAAACTTTATGACTTTTCCTAAAAATTATATAAGAACATTTTGGTAAAAAAAAATTTGAGTGGGTACGCCCATGTTGGGTGTGTGGCCACGCTCTTTTTGACCATCGGTAAGGCCATTTTTTGGTCCAGTTCCGGAAAAATTGGATTTCCGGTACGAATATCTGAAATTTTTCAGCACATCTGGAAAGTTTTCTGAAAACTGCATTAAAAAACCTTTTTTCGTTCTTGAGATATGGATTATCAAAAATTGGACATTTTTGGCTAAAACTTTGGTAAATTTTCATTAGTGCTCTTTAAAAAATGATGACATCATCACAAATTGATGACGTCATGAAACCAAAATGGTACCAAAATGTTCACAAAAGGTTGTTATAATAACGTATCAAGTTTCATTGTAATTGGATTAGTAGTTTAGAAGTTCTAGAGGAGGGGGCGGAATCGCCCCCCCCCCTCGGCTTATTTGAGATCTCAAAAGCCCGGCCTTAATAGGGTTAATATGCAAATCCAGTGAAGAGTGTTTTCTTTTACCTATACTAATTATTATGTACTGATCTATATGCCAGAATATATATTTATAACAAAACTTTGTTAAAAATATCTTCAACTATTTCCTTTTGATAGAAACAACGAAACGCGCTAATACTTACTGTATTTTGATACTGCTTTAATAGATTGTTATTTAACCTTTTTTATGAATTTCGGATGCTAAAAATTTTATCCATTTGAGCATGGTTTGCATTAATTCTTTCAACCACGGAAAGAGCGAGAGTGGTCAAAAAATAAAATATTGTGTAATTGACATGATCACTAAGGGCTGAATTTACACCAGAGAAATTTTCACGACGATTATCCAAGATGATATTCCAGCACAGTTTGAGCAAACTGAGATGGAATTTTCAACATGGTTAACTGTGGTGAAATTTGTGATGTGATCCATTCAGCCCTGGCTGAAAACGAGAAAATCTATGAAATTTAATGAGAACGCTATCAAAAAGTAAATAAGACAAGTTATTTTGACTAACGTATTATTGTGTGCAGTAGAACATAAATGTCTATCAAGTTTTTTTGCTTATATAAAATGTGATGCACTGTGATGCAATATGTGATACAGTTGTCCATGTTATGTAACTAGAACCCTGAGTAAGGGGAACGTTTATTTAGTGGAAACTAATTTCATAGCCTCTCTGATTTGCGTTGCTTAAGATTTTCCATCAGATAAGAGGCAGTTTTCATAAGTGGAACTGCCTTTTTCTTCTCGAAGAGGTTCCACTTAACGAGGGTGTATCATATATTAATATATTGCAGATAAAGCTTTATCCAATTATTCTCCATACGGATGAATACATAAGTTTGTAAGTTTGTAGTCAATATTTTTAGATGTGTATGGATTTTTGTGCGCGGCACAAACGGTATTACAGTTCTATGAAAGTAATAGAGAATTACTTAGCTTTAAATGTAAAATTTATGAATTGCAGAATTACATGGCAATTGAAAAAAGTACTTGAATCTTAAAAAAAAAATAATAAAAAAATAAAGAAGTCATAGGAGCAAATTATCGGTGACGATGATATCATAGTACGCTGGCATGTTCAGTTTTTATTTATTTTTTGGTGGGAAGAATTCTATAGTTTAGCCGAAAAGAGTTTCTATAACATTGTGAGCTCCTTTTTGTTCTGAAGGTAAAGGTCGTAAAGAATTCAGAATATATATCAAACACCTCATGAGAAGGCGGACAAGTGATGTCGGCCATTTTGCTGAGAATGTACGTAATCGACCTGTTTAGTATTGCACTTTTTTCAAAAAAAAAGTTTCCAGTTCCTTTAAATGGAATGTAGTTTGAAAACAAAATTAAAGAAGGAATAACTGTGCTTATCTTTTATCTTTAGTGCTCCGTAGCAAAATTAGCAGTAGTGCTTTTGCCAGTGACACTTGTGCATAGAAACTGAACTCTACCACTACAGTTGTTTTCATCATTTTTCAACAGTTTCTAACGGTTCCCTGACGCACGCATTGAAAGCTGGTAACTTCCTGCTATTTGGTGGTCCTAAAAATAATTTAAACGTGTTAGTGTTAATACTATGGTTCTCATTGATTTCGATTTTGCTTCAACATGTGCTCAGTAAAAAATTAGTCGTACTCAACAAGTGGTAACAACATTGAGCTAAAATTCATTGTTGAACTTTTCGCTTTCAGGCTGATGAACCTTGCAGTTTATCCTGATATTATATTGTCTACTCTTGCTGATGAGATCATAAGCTGTCAGCCCCATTTGCACTGTGTTTCATCATTTTGAATTTTTATAATCTTTTTTGACCAGCTCATAACAATCTTTTCCCGATGGTTTGTGTATGCCAAATGACGTTGGATGTTTACAGCCGTTTGCAATTTTTTCATTTTACGATTTTACTGTTTACAAGTTTTTCTTGAACAAATTTGTTACTAGGGTTTCCCATTTTTTCACTTCGAAGAAAACTGGTAACAATTTTCTAATAACAAATATTGGGGAGGTTTCAATATTTTGCAAAAGAAGTTTCTAAGCTATGATTGCCATTGTAGCAGAAATTGCGAAAATAGAATTAAGGTAAAGGGGATATTCCACAATTAAGCCTTTACTTTTTTCCATACATGTACTAGCTATACGGATAAAAGTAGAGAGTCACGTCTGTTCTATTTCATTGAAACCTTTGTCATGACAGAATCTGTTAGTTTTGATCTGATCTGATTATTAAACTAATTCAACACTAAAAAACTAAAGTCTGGGTGTTTTTAGTATAAAGAAGACTTTAAAAAAACAACCTGCAAAAACATGGTCCAGCGCTTTCTGTAAATACCTGCAAACACTGTGAAATGTGAGAATAGATAAAAATAATGCAAATTTTTGTTTCTTATTTGGCGATACTATTGGCAATTGAAAGATTTTCAATGGAAGTGTTTTGGCATATAATTTTTTCCTACCCCATGTTTTTTTAACCAGCCATGCATTGGCAAGGCCGTTTTCCATTCACTTGAATCTGGCCTGGACAGAAAAAAAATTTGTCAGATTGGTCTCCTGATCAGTTTCAATTATTTGCCTGCGCAAAGTCAAGGAAACAAGAAACAAATTAACAACAGTTATTTCCAATAATAGGAAGAGTTATTATGCAGTTATGGCTGCAAATAACAAGTTGCTTCTTTTGAAAACGAAAATTTTAATTTTGGGACTTAATCATCAAAAGAGAAAAAAATGTTCGAAAATCAGTAGAAATGTTGGTCAGAAAAATTTTTTCGGAACTAGAACCAAAAAGCGTTTTTTATACATTAATTAAAGAATAAGAACTTTACGACTAAGTGTACTTATTTCAAACATTCAGATTGGATTTAGAAACATTTGATATGCTCCTTTGTTGGGTGTCTCTCTAATTATGAAATCTGAAACTGGACGCACTGTTGCTTCTCCATAAGAAAGGTTTGTTGTAACACTTTACCACCTAGTACCTGGTCAAAACCAAATTGAACTTGCAAAAGATTATGAGATGAGCCCTGCAACTATTGGGCGAGTGATTATAGAAACGTGTGAAACAATATGGGACGTTAAGAAGCAGAATGGATATTTAAAAGCTCCTTCATCAAAGGATGAATGGAAAAAGATTGCCAAAGAATTTACAGAAATATGGCATAGGTGCATGCTATTTATGGAAAGCATATAGCAACACAAGCTCCTGCAAGTAGCCGTTCCACTTACTATAACTGCAAAAAATGTTTAGTATTGTGCTTATGGTAATATGAGATGGAAAGTATAGATTTATATTAGTTGGTGTCGGGGATGCTGGGCCAAAGTGATATAGGCGTATATACTGCAAGTGAAATAGTACAGAATATTGAGCAAAATCTTCTGAATATCCCCGAACCTGAACCGCTTCCAAGCTATTGCGAAATAAACTTCTTGTACTGTTTTGTTGCAGAGGAGGGCTTTGCTTTGAAACCACATATGGCGAGACTATTTCCTTGAAAAGATTTATTCAGCAGCACAGAAAAAAAAATCCAATTATAGACTGTCATGTGCCAGAAGGGTAAATGAAAAAAAGTTCGCTAAAAGTGACTACCTTTTTGCAAAGTGACTAATTGTTTTTGGGGACTAAAATCTTTAGCCACCTTTTTTTTTATCCAACAAACCCTTGTTACAAATTTATTTTTTACTACTCACCAACTTTCGTTGAGTCTTTTTATCGTCTGTTTTTTCCAGTTTTTTCCTTTTTTCTTTTGAAATTTGGATAAGAAAGAAATAGCAGACATTCATCTTGTCAAGTTTTATGCAACCTTTTAGGCAATATAATAATTACAACAAAACTGTTAACAAAGAATACTGTTTTTACCATATTTTTATCTATAAGCCATCGTTTGTCTGGAGATTGACCGCCAAATTAAGCTAAAATAGAAAATTTAGTCGACAAAAAGTGACTAATTTAGTCACAGTGAACAAATTTTTTGCAGACTAAATGTTTTTGCTGACTGCACTTTTTGCTGACTTTTTTTCTACCGATAAGGTACCTTTGAGATACTTTCCAGACAGTTTCAAGTTTTCTATAGTGCTATTATTGCAAAGCTGGATTCTGCCCCCCTGCTAGTTTTTCGAATACTGCTCCTCTTGTATTGTACTTGAGGACGTAATATTTGGTGACTTTTGAAACAGTTTTATTACAAACATTTTGGTAAAGAAATTTTTTAAAAAAAGCAGGAACACCGAAATGGATACCGATTATCGGACAAATACCGGAATAAACGTTTTCAGACAAAGCCCAAAAGACCCAATTTTCAGCACAACTTTTCCGAAAACTGGAGGATATATGAAACTAGATAAAAAATGTGGCATTTTCGTGAAAACTGCATGAAAAAAGCTTTTTTCATTCCAACTTTATAGAAGATCACAGATATTTTAGAGTTTTTCACAATTTTCAGGTTTTAGGGTTTGATTGAAACGATGGCGTCACCACTTTGCGATGACGTCATCAAACCATTTTGGACTCATTTTGTTTGTAATAGGTTGGACTTACAATGTGCAAAAGATATTTCAAAAAGACATTTTAGAACCAGAGATATGGAGGGGAGCGTAATTCCCCTCCCTCCTGAGAAGCCTGGCCCTGGTCACCCCCCCAGAAGGTGAAAAATATAGTTTTGAGGGTTTGATGCCGATTATATAATAAAAAGGCATTGAATTGCACAAAACAGTGGAAAAAATTGGTTTAGAAGCACATTTTTGATATTCAATTACAAAAAATTTCAAATCTTTTCAAAAAAAAAAAAAAAAAAAATTAAGAAAACACCTTTTTTCCATACCATGTGAGAAAAATGTGATGACGTCATCACAAATTAATGACGTCAGATCTGTAATAGTTTGAACTTGAATCATGCAAAATATCTAATCAAAAGAGAAAGTAGATCCTGCTTTACAGAGGGAGGGGGCGGAATCTGCCCCCCCGTCCTTGGAAGTCAAAAAGCACCCAGTCCTGATAGGGTTAATGAGCTGTATTACTATTGAGACCAACAATAGTTCAGTTGGTTTTGCTGGCGAAGGTGTTGAGACAAAGATTAGTCCAGGAGACTGGAGACTAAGCTTTGAAAATAGTAATAATTTAAGTTTCTAATAATCACCAGAAAGAAGCTAAAAATATCGGAGGCCAGTTCCAACATTATTTCAGCTAAGATATAGGAGCTGTACCACGGCAAGAAAAAGTTTTGAATAGTACGTCCTGTCTATTCGTAGAACGATGATGTGGATGCAATGATTGGAGAATTATAATAATTTGTATCAATATTTACATAATGCTATTAACTGTATATTTACAGTGTAAAAACGTTAGCAATATAAGTAGGAGATGAGGGGTACGATGCCAGCATGCAGCAAGTGAGTTCCTGAGCATATAAGGGGTGGGCGTGCCTGAGTTCATTCTTTTCGTGTGTAGTCAAGTGTGAGGATCTGTTGCCAACGTTTTTTATTTTTTACAAATTTCTACAACCACATGGAAACGATCAGATTTGGTGAAAGAACAGTGAAAAGGAGGGAATTCAACTCCAAATACAATTTAGTTGATATTTTTAGAATCGACTTGAATAATATTTGTGTCAGTGATCCAATCA
>JANSTP010211103.1:0-11587 GCA_025330745.1 Cladonema radiatum | reverse complement strand
AATTTCCCTTTTTTGCTAATTTGTCAAAAATTTAAATGGTAATAACTTTTGATTGGGACATCGGATTGAGATGAATACTCATGTTACTGCAGCTGCATCAAATTATATGGTGGCTGGGAATAGCATCAGCATTAGACAGCAGTTTCACCTTCCACATAATGCATGACAATGGTTCCATTTACCAATCCAAAGCCTGGGAGACTTACGTGAAAGAAATGGGGTTTAACCTCCACCCATGCACACCAGAGCATCCATTCAGTCAGTCATTGCAAAGACTCAGAGTCATGTCAGTCCTTGTAAAGAAAGTGCACGCTGCCATTTCAGAGGGAAAAAACCTGCTTGTTGAAGTTAAGAAACGGCTATTGACTCATCGTAACACTCCACATCCCAGTAAGGGACAAGCTCCAACA
Source organism: Cladonema radiatum (assembly GCA_025330745.1). Taxonomy (NCBI): domain Eukaryota; kingdom Metazoa; phylum Cnidaria; class Hydrozoa; order Anthoathecata; family Cladonematidae; genus Cladonema; species Cladonema radiatum. The sequence continues at coordinate 11,177 of JANSTP010211103.1, read as the reverse complement.
GAATTGATAATTAACCGACTTCTTAAGACAAAGATACCATCCCTAACAGCAACATGCTCACCTCTAGGGGAAATCCATGCAGACGCTCAACAGAAAAACAGATAGACCAGAATGCAACTTAAAATGGTTTTAGACAGAAAGAAACGGGTGTCACCTTTATAAATCAGCATAGGGGATAAAGTCCTGACCAAGCAGCAATCTACCACAGTGCAACCACCTTATGATACACAGCCATATACAGTAACATAAATGAGTGGATCACAGATAACAGCAATACGAGGCAAACAAAAATCTACTAGATCTCAAAGTGTAAACTCTTGCCTAAACAATCAGATATGTTAGCAAACAACCGCAAAATCATAAACACAAAAGTATGAGAAAACATACAAACAAAAAACCTTTCACAGAGAGTATTAGCAGGGGTATGTGGCAGCAGACACTGTCTAACATGTATCTTATTTTATATTTTGTTACAGTGTATAACCCTATATCACATATTTGCAAGGGAAATACCAGAGACTATCGAAGGACATCAAAGCCTTGCCCGAGCTTGTGAGGGCAATACGAAATGGAGGTCAATATTCGAAGGTCTATAAACATGAGCATAATTTCCTGAACCTAGGCACTTAAATCTTGTTTTGTTTTTTTTAAAAGCATTTGAATAATCAAGAACAAGGGTACGTTTCTTTTCAAATCTTAGTGCAGTAAAGAGAAGAAGCGTTTTGTAATGTGAGAGCTCACAAAATCTGAATTGGGTTGACAATTATTTACCGTATTGGAAAAATGATGGCATGAGATGAAAATGCAACACCTTAGAGAAACTTAGAGAAACTTAGAGAAACTTAGAAACCAAAAATGTAAGTTTTTCTTTTATACTTCAAAAGATATAAGTAGATTTAAAAGCATTGTGAGTTTTATGTCAGGTTATCTGCACTTGCGGATTCAAAGAAGATTGTGCTAGATTTTGTTTTTCTTTCTACACCTTGCCTCTGTATGATCCTAATTATTATTGTTTGAATCCTATTTGATTTATGTCCAAGAAAACTTTAGGTTTTGTTTTTATATGTTTTGTCTTGAACAGAAATGAGAAATACCTTTTTCTTTCTTGTAGATTTTCCACCACAGTCAGAAACTTTTTCAAGTCAACCTTTCACTCAAACACAATGTGCCTGAAGTAAGCAAAGTTCATTTAGAGAATCGAAAGTTGGAAGATCTGAAGATTGGCTTTGATCAATCTTGAGTTTTTAGCAGTATATTTTTTTGAATCAAATTTTTTGGCAGAATCAAATTGGAAAAAGATAATTATCAAAATGAAAGATTTTCGACTTATTGAGAAACGTCATTAAAAGAGTCGGCAATATGAAAACTGTCGCTTTACAGGACGTGTTTGCAGTAGCTAGCAGATACAAATGTATTTATTTGTGTAACAAAATTTGTTATTAAATTTGTATCTTGCAGGGTCTTATGTTTACTTTTAAATAGTATAATATGACACATTTATTTCGTTGTTTTGATTCATTTAATGAAAAAACTGAGACATTATGTCAGATCTAAAGTATCTCTTTTTGCTTTTTATCCAATTCAGTTCAGAAACTTAATTAAAGATTGACATTTGAGTTTAAAGATTTATCAGGGAATATCTCTAAATAGTTGAAGAATTTATGATGTCATCTAGTGTATAGAAAAATTGTCCCAATCTTAAATTTTTTTATCTCAGTTTATAATAGTGCTATCAAATTAAAAACTTTGTATATAGATAGTAGATGTGTATTACACCTCTTCTGCAATAATGTTTTGATAAATAAGCTTTGGGTCACCAGTCCTAGGCCCCTTCTGAAAATTGTGCTATCCTCAATTTAGAGCTTTTGAAAATGTCTTTTAAAATTATTTTTTATTTTAAAAGTTCTTCGAAAGATTCTGAACTCAAAAAAAGAATCCAGTTGTTGAAAAAAAACCTTGTTGGGTAGATATTGAGCCTGACCCTAAAATGAAAAAGGGCCTGGAACTAGTGAAGAAAAAATTATTTTTGTACAGCCTTTTTGTAATTGAATTTTCTTTAATGTGTACAAATTGTGTTTAAATTTTCATGCATGGAATTATATTATAATTCAACATTTGAGATATTCAACATTCAAGATCAGGGCAATTTTTCTATACAATAGATGACATCACAAATCCTTCAACAATTTAGGGAAATTCCCTAGTGACAAATCTTAAACTCAAATATCTCGAGAACAAAAAGTCAGATTGACATGAAATGAAAACTGGTGTTAATCATTTTGTCTCCTCTTTCACATGAACCCAACTTATATTTTCACCTCGGAATCCCTTTAAACGGTTCTAAGAATTATCTGCATAAAACCTGGTGTGAAAAATTATAGTTCTTTTCTTTTTCACTTCCCTTTAATGTTATATTTATGATACAAAATGTGGTTTCCATGGTTGGATAAATGGTTTCCATGCCTGAATCATTTATAAAGTTCTAAAGTTAAATTAAAATTGCTGGTAAAGCAGAGGAACTATAGGACAGTAATATCAGAAAAAAGTTATTTGAAAATATATTTTTTGAACTCACAATTTGATTTACACACATCTGCGAATAAATTTGTTTATGTTATGCACTTACTAAACTAAAAAAATATAAATTCTGTATGGAAATATGTAATGAACATTTCGACACCGAATATTTTTTTCTTTTACCAAACTGTTCAAGCATGGGGCGCATATTTTCATTCATTCAATAAATTTATCTTTCAATAAATTTTCTTCATCATTTATTATGACCTTATAAATGAACCCAACTTTAAAAATTATTTCCAGCTGAGAGTTTAAAGTAACATCATATGTCTATGGTAATATAAAATAAAACTTAGACCAAGTAATAAAGCCATTCTTTTCTAGGTATTCCAGAAATAAGAAAACATGAAGTGATTACTTTACTGACTTTTCTCTAGTGACTGCCAAGCGCTAATAATTTGCACTTTTAAATCTATTTATTCCGGGCATTTTAGGTTCTTGTATGTTGTTCGCGTAATCCATCGCTCACCATAACATAAAGTCAGCAGCTCAACTAATTTCAATGCACTAAATATGTGCTAATGATATCCATCTAACTATAGTAAGTTGAAGTTTTTTCTTTCCACTTTCATGCTGACTTTACCACTGCTTGCGGCTGCTTTATTTTTCTTATGAAACACAGGAACTTATTACAAAAAACTTTTGGATGTGAAATATGAAAATATGATGTCATGGCATTGATGGCATATGATGCATTGATAATTTTTCATTTTGTCGATGTTTCATAAAGTAACAAACGCATTCAATAGCAGCAGGCAATAACAGCTCTGTATTTGCCTGCTGCCAATAGCAACAAGAGTTTTTTAACCAATCAAAATGCCAAATTTTTTTTATAACGATATTTGGCCCGCTGAGACGGGTGATAAAAATAAATATCAGGCCCTAACTTATTCACAATAATGTCCATACTAAGGACTAGATATTTATTCATATTTTTAGCAGCTTATTTTTTTCAGCAAGTTTTTTTATTCTAAAACCAGCAACATAAGAGTAAAAATAGATTTGCATTTTTGAAGGCTGTGTAAACAACAAGACCCTGTCACACATTTTAAGCATAATTTCTTCCCTTGTTTTTCTTTGTCTTTTATTCCACTGTTATTAACATTGTCACTGTTTAAGTCATTAGAAAGATTTTATGAAGTGAAATCACTCGTCCCATGGTGACAGTTTGTGCATTGATGCTGCAATTAATTAACACCCAAGTATAAACTTTCTCTAAACAGTGAAAATCACAACTGCCAAAATAAAAAAATGTGTACTCACTGAATCTTCATAGCGGATATGAACATTTGAAATGTATATCTAAACAAAGCAACTTGAAAAATTATAATGAATAAAGACAAAAAACATGACATGATCTGACACAGATTCAAAGTATTTGTCACCAGTCAAAATAATTAAAGTACAGCTATAATTTTCAAGTTTTATGTAGTGGAAAGTCTACTAAAATCTATTGATTAATTGCTACCTCTTTTTCTAAAATACAATAAAAAACTAGGTCTGGAATCAAAGGAATTCCAGTTACTATGTATATCTTCAGAATATTGAGCAGCATTACAAAATGAAAATAAAAATTACAAGTTTTTGTTAGAATTTTTCACAGTATTAAAAAGACAACCCAGTTGACTTGCAATGCAGATCTTGTATTTTAAGAAGTTCATCACTATTACGTTCAAATATTTTGCGAAAATTCTGGTGTTTGTTGAACAATTTCCATGTTTTCTATTGCTGGAAGATTTTCATCTATTTTTTCACTAATCAATGTTATCGAATAGTAGATAGAAATTAACAATCAAGTTTGTGGTGAAAAGTCTACTTTAATGTTATCTATCTGATGATTTGCAGTACACACAATCATTTCGGATTTATTTCGTGTCCAAGAAAATTTATCAGAATCATAAGAAAATACACAAGCATTTTGAGAAATTTCTTGCTATGCAGAGATCTAAAAAGAGTTAGCTTTTTGAAACGAAAATAGAAAGAGTGTTGGACAAACCTGCAAGTTCTTGATGATTTGAGCGGTCAATTTTTCAGTGAACGTATCATCTTCAGCCTTGCCTGGATAATATAAAATTTAATGTTTTTAAATCAGTGTAATTAACAGGACAACGTAGAACACTTTATAAACCCTTCCCTTTCCAGCATTTCATTATCTTAAATTTTGCAAAAGAATGAATTTTACAATAAACTTTACTTTCCAGATAAGAATGAAATGCTTAAAGTTGGTATCTTCTAAAATATTTTACAGCAAATCATTTCTGTTGGCAATATTAACCACATAGTTACGAGGATCCCAAAGTAGAAATACAACTCACGCTTCTACGAAAGAATATCAAAAAGATGAACTCTGCCTTTTTTATCATATCGACTGATTTTTCGTTCTTAAATTACTCAAGTTTTGAGATATTTAGCTTCGGGAATCTTCCCGAAAAAATTAAGAATTTGTGATGTCATCAAAGAGTCAGAAAAAATATACTGATATTAAAAGCCACATATCTCAGTTTATAATGACATTTTATATATGGGCTTTCTCACATAGTGCACATAAACCAAAACTTATCCTTGAAAAAACGTTCGCCAAATAATTTCATGGCCACTCGCTTCAGGCCCCTTTTTAAGAATTTCCGTAGGTAAATTTTTCTTAGATTATTAGTGTATCTTTTTTATCTTCTCCTTACGCCAAAATTTCTTGTTTTTGTTATAACAAGCCTATGTTCAACACGGCTCTGTTTGAAATGCCCATTATCTTTATTATTTTTAAGCTACGGTTTCCGCAAACTAAAACTAACACATGCCGTAAACCAATCAGATCTTTGGATGCGTTTTTGAAAAATTAAAGGCACCATAGGCAGAAAGGTTGTCATATCAATTAAAAGTGGTATATCATATGCAAAAATTGTATTTCTTCATCAACTAATGGAATGTCGTTCAAACTTGGTAGGTATTTTGCTATTGGCATCTTGCATCTTTTGAGGCATATGTGGTTGCAGCTAAGGCCTAATTAAATGTGCTATATCACCAAATCCAAAAATTAAAGTTTTTCATGAATCACATGTTACTTGATACACATGTTACTCAAAAGTGAAGAAAAGCTTTTGATCCACCTTTTACTCAGATACATCCACTGAGGGCTCTGACATTATAGGTCACGTGATTTTCAGAAAACATGAATTTCTACAGTTCTTAACATCTTTAACCAACGAAAATTGGTACACCTGTTACCAAAAAGGAAAGGAAAGTTTTATACCAAGTCTTTGTGACAATACTTAATACTGAAGGCTCTGAAGCCACAGGTCATGTGATTTTAAGAAAACTTGAATGTCTCCAGTTCTAAACATTCTTATGTAAGGAAAATTGGTACACCTATTTCCCAAATATTAAAAACGTTTTGGTTCCATGCTTTGTCTTGATATCCCCCACTGAGGCCTCTAACATCATAGGTCACATGGTTTTGAGAAAGATTAAATAGCCCCAGTTCTAAACAACCTTACGTGATAAAACTTGGTACTGATGCCACCCAAAAGTTGAGAAATGTTTGTGATTCATATTCTGCCTCAATAACCCCACTGACAGCTCTAAGGTCTTGGCTATGACTTAACTTAACGTTTTCAATTATGATGCCACAAATAAACTATTTATTAGGATGAATCGTTATAGGTATGATGTGATGTGTGTGGTATCATGACTTTGCCTAGCTGTTCTATAAATTTCTTTGTATTAGCTCAAGTACCCAGTGTATACACATTTGAGTAGCTAAGACTATGGCATTATACAGCATGAATGTACCTTTGGGCACGGAAATTTTTGGAGCGCATTGCGCTTCTTGTTGTTTTTGGGTTTTGCTCAATGTCTGGCTACAAAACTTATTTTCACCAATCTGTTTATATCAGGAAAACTCGTCAGGAAATAACAAAACAGGGCACTTTTTCTCCAGATTTTATCTAAAAAAGTGGAACTTAACAATTGCAGGAAGGGTGTATGCAGGGTTAATTTCAAGCACTTTTCTACTACCGTTTAACAGTAGCTAAAACTCAATCTCTGAAACTCAATCTTTGGAAAAACTATTTAACTAGTTTCTAAAAATTTAAAACGTTATGAGAAAAAGCTATACATTATTTCTTGTGTGTTTGCTTTGTTTCATTAAAGGGAGTGTCATTCTTAAAAACAACTTTAGCTCAAAAATGAAGAGTTCATTGTAAAATAAAACAATCTTTTTATGGAATCAGAATAGCTCTTTTCCTTCAAGAGGTATTTTGGTTTTTTGGACATGCCCAGTTGTGATGTCATCAAAATGAAACAAAATATGCTGACATACAAAAACTATATCTTAGCATCTACAACTTTTTATGAAACATATATTTAAGGGGATTTTTGTGATCAAATGGTCTTTCAAAAAATCAATCAATAAGTTTTTTTTGTTTTGTTTTAGATATATTAGTTTAATGTCATACGCCAGAAGTTCAGGTGAACTTCACAGAGAAAAACTGGAAATTTACGGACCAAAAATTAAGAAATTTTCAGGTAGAGAATATGAGACCATTCTAATTTACGAATTGAAAGTATTTAATTTTGGGTGTGAAATTTTGCAAATAAATTCTGGCTGAGAAAGTACTAATAGTTTGGTCAAGAAATCGAGTCACATTTTTTAGATCGTAAAATGGCTAATTTTCGACCTGATAATAACTTAAATATCGGAAACGAAAATTGTATTTGTAAAAGTCGAGTTTACAAAACTTTGAAAAGGAATTACGTATCGAAAAAAACTGAAATGTGTCACACAATAAATATACTTTTTTCAATTCAAATTTTGTTTTGTAAATTAATTAATTATCAAATTAAAAATATTATAAATATTACTCTGAAAATTGGTCAATTTATGAACCTGATATTTTTTATCGGAAACTCTTGATTTATGTCAATAAAAGTTTATCTTTTTTTTTTAATGTCAAGGCGCAGTCAATGATTTTATAAACTCTTGATTATAAATAATCGATTCAAGAAAAATAAGATTTTCGACCTGAAAGTTTACAAATTTGAATTTTCAAACTTTAGAAAGCCCGGCATTGTAGCTTAACTTTTCATTGGCCGTTGTCGAGATTGAGTTAACAATATAAATTCAATTTGATTGGCCGTTTCAGTTAACTGACATGCTTTGCGCTCCAAAGTATAGTTATGTTTATAATTTTCGCAAACTTATTCCTTTCTCTTCTCAGCAATATCTGTTGGCAGACGCGTGGAAAGGTTTCGAAAGAAGAAAAGTATTTTGAATCCAATCAAAGATTATTTCAACAACTTTGTGTTTATTGAAGACCAAGCAAATAACATGTAAGTTAAATTTTCGCATTTTGCTCTCATTTCTTTCCTTCATATTGACAAAAATATTTTAAGTGCATTTTTTTTTCTACATTCAGTGAGATCAGCTGCATGGCAGGGGAAAGGATCGAAGGAAGAAAAGTGCATAAACCGGACTCAATCATGGAAGTACTCAATCATCATTGACTCAATCATGAATTCATTATGACCAAATATATACCATGTAAGTTAAGTATTCCTTTTTTGCACTTTTTCTCGCCTGTTTATCTTGAAGTTTTCATGCAAAAAATTCAGTTCAAGCTGTACTAATTTTATTGCCGTGATAGGTAAGCAGTTGCTAGCTAGCAAGAGACAAGAATTGCCACCAAATTCCACTTTTCATTTGCAAACTTCTTAATTTTGCCATATTACTATCCCCCGTTCTAAAAAGGAAATGCCTGTTTCTTATTAATTTTCTGTATGTATTTTCTCAAAGCTTTTAAAGGTGAAAGGGCCTCCTTTCCAAGATATTTTTCCAGCTTTACTGGAAGGTTCTTTAAAAAGGCTGCCATTTTTGCAATAAACTTGAGCTTTATAATCATTAGAATCAAATTTTAGTCATGCTTGTGTGTAGAAACTTGAGCTAGAAAAGCGTGCAGTATGTGTTGAAATCATATAAAGGCATGTGTACGAGAAAGATTAAGAATGGTGTTCTTTTTATTTTTTCTAGCGTAATTGCATTAGCGAGATTGGATGAAGCAATGGGGACTGGCTCTCTGTGAATTTTGATCTGTCGTTAAGTCAATATACTTTATCAAAGGTTGATTATCAGTCGAGTCAGGGGGAATCAAGAATGAATTTTGACGTACTTCACGATGTTATAACAAATCTTAGATCGATTTTTTTGTCAAAATGTAAATGTTATTTTCTGTATATATTAGTAACAATTTTTCTCTTCTGTTTTACCGTAACTATAACATATTTTGTAAGCAGCATTTTTTTAATTTGTTTTTATAACGTTTTTATTCAACAGAAAAATAATATCCACAAATACTAGCTGTTTTATAATTTTTCCAAAGAGCATTCTCTTAAAGAATAAAATAGTATCGAAAAGGGTAGTATTTTTCTGGTCAAAAGTAATGAAAATTACGGGGTTAATTTAGGGATCTGTAATTGATCTATATAAAAATTGACACCATAAACTAACCTGTTTTCGTTGCAGGAATAAGCTTTTTTTGCAGAAAATATCAGTGCCGTAAAATGTGGAAATTCTGACATTTTATTGCCAAAATGTGACTCGAATAAAAAGTTTGTTTGCAGCTAATCATAGCTCACTTTGGTATGGAAAATTAGTAAATTTTTGAAATTTTCGTTGATTGTTTTGAATTCAAAATCCGGCTCGAAAATTGTCAAAATGTGGTGGGAAATTACTATAACTTTAGGGGTAATCCGGCAGTCGTCACAAGTGCCATCTTTTGGGACTCGAAAATTCAACAAATGTCGACCGAAAATTAGATAACTTTTGAATCAAATTACAGCCCTAAAAGTTCCAGTTTTTCCCTGTGTTATCATGTGCGGACAGGGGTTCGAACCGTGCGCACAGTGGTGAGAACAGTTCTAACCACTACACCACAGCGATTCGGAATTTCAGAATTTCAAACTATTTCTTGTTCCAGTCCCTTTCAATTTTTTTGCTGACAAGGCAACAGCTGGGGATGCAAAATATCTGTGTAATAATTTTTAGTTTTTGGAAAGCTAAAATGGTCCTAATTTCAAAAATATTTACCCCAGCCTTTGAGAAAGCATAGTTTCTGAGGTGTGATGAGCAGGTATGAATACAAAAAGGGCCTGGAACTAGTTACCCAGGCCTATTTTTGTTCAAAACTTGATGAAATTATCTGTTAGAGCTTTTTAGATATTTAAATTTTCAATTTCTTAAAATATTGGATTCATTTTGATGACATCACAACTAAGCATATTTTCCATTAATACTAAAAACTTTAACTGTAAATATCTCAAGAACAAGAAAATATTTTTTAATTCTGTAAAAAGATTCTTTAAACATGACAAGAACTTTTCTTATAGACCTGAATTTTAGAAAATTAAATTCAAGTATGACACTCCCTTTAAAGGGATTCCGAGGTGACAATGTAAGTTGGGTTCATATGAAAGAGGAGAAAAAATGATGAACACCAGTTTTTATTTCATCCCAATCCGACTTTTTGTTCTCGAGATATTTGATCTTAAAGATTTGTCACTTGGGGAATTTCCCTAAATAGTTGAAAAATTTGGGACGTCATCTAGTGTATAGGAAAATATCTCAGGTTATAATGTAATTCCATGCATGGAAATTTGTACGCAATTTGTGCTGATTAAGGAAAGTTTTTCAAAAATAATTTTTTCTTCACTAGCTCCAGGCCCTTTTTCGTTTTAGGGTCAGGCTCAATATCTACCCAAAAAAGCTTTTTCTCAACAGATGAGTTTGGAATCTTTTGAAGAGCTTTAAAAATAAAAAATAATTCTAAATGATATTTTCAAAAGCTCTAAATCAAGGACAACATGATTTTCAAAAGGGGCCTGGGACTAATGACCCAAAGCTTATTTCTTAAAAAATTTATTGCAGAAGAGGTGTAATACACATCTACTATCTATGTGAAAGTTTTTAATTCGATAGCATTTTTATAACCTGAGATATTTAAAATTTAATATTGGGGTAATTTTTCTATACACTAGATGACATCACAAATTCTTCAACATTTTAGGGAAATTCCCTAAGTGATAAATCTTTAAGATCAAATATCTCGAGAATGAAAAGTTGCATTGAGATGAAATGAAAAATGGCTTTCATCATTTTTTCTCCTGTTTCACATGAACCCAACTTATATTTGCACCTCCGAATCCCTTTAAGATAAGTCACTGTAGATTTGGTACAAGTTCTATTTCAATAAGAAAATGCGATTTTGGGGCCTGTATTGATCAAAATTGTTTTTGCTAACCAAACATGGTGGGGGAGTTCTTTAGTAATCCATTTATCAAAACTCAATCTTTGATTAAAAACGGTACTAGCTAAAAGTGCTTGGAAATAACTCTGGTGTATGGTAAAGGGCTGAACGTCATAGTATCGGAACCTTATTCTAGATTTGGGCCTGAATGAGTTTTTTAACACGTTCACTGCCGATGACGGCTTATGCCGTCATAATGATCGGACCTTAAAATTGTTGCTTTGGCGCTTTTAGTTGGTATGACGAAATGTAAGAAATTTTCACCATAAGCATCCCCCAGTGCCAACACCTATTTACATTATTTTG
>JANSTP010211102.1:0-21308 GCA_025330745.1 Cladonema radiatum | reverse complement strand
TTCCTTCCACTCCAAGGTTCACTTCCACCATAAAGGCGAGATTTAAATCTTTCGTTTACAAAACCATATCGGATTTTAGATTTTCCAAAACTGGGGATACGCAACGAAAAAAAACTGACAAAAATTTTAACGGAATCCGAACTTATAATATTGTAAAGGGAAAAAAAAAGAAGAATTTTTGACGACGGCGAAAAGAAACTCTCACTTTCGTGAGAGAACAAGTTTGCTGTTACGAAACCCTCACAAGGAATATTCCAATTACGATAACAAAGCCAAAACGTTTGTCTTGGGACACATGCCTTTGAGCGACCTATCTTAATCCGGAGCTAAAAATTGAAGTATTATCAAGAATATTGAAACCAATGCCAAAACTTGATATAGATGCAAACCAATCTAATTTTGAAACTTTCATCCGAAACATTAGAAGTCATTCTTTCCCAAAAGATCAATTTGTTGAGTATGCTGAGTTGCAAAAAGTTGAAAACCGAAGTTGTCAATGTAAATCAATTGAGGAGCAGTTAGCCAAAGTCAGTCGAAAAATTCAATGCCCACAGGGAATGGAAGTGTTTATGCCAAAACTATTAGATGAGTAAAATCAACAAAAGGTTCATTTAGAACAATGCCAATTTAAGGCATTTAAAGAAGCAAGAGAAGATTCAATGAAAGGCTATGGAAAAGCAGTAATTCAAATTGATTGGTCTGAAAATCTAACACTTTGCCCGTCTAGAGAAAAGAAATCTGCATACTATTCAGATAACGAAGTAGGACTGCATGCTATGCATGTCTGGAAAAAAGGAGGCAACCATTCTGTAGGTGCTTTGAGAGACTGTACCAATTAAAAACCAATGGCTGGTATGGTAAGAATAACACCTGTTTTGGAAGATATATCAGCAATGGAAAGAAAGAGATCAAAATTGGCAGTGATTCCCCATCATCTCAAAATCCAGACAAGACAATGTTCTTTTAAAAAGAGGAATTCGCCAAATAATACATTTAGGTCAATTTTTTTCCTCAAATTAATTCGGTTCCATTCAAAGGAACCCAACTATCATTCGCATTTTAGGGAACATGATATTGTTTTGCGCTGGATGCATCTGGAAAATAGCCATGGCAAAAAAAATACCTGATGGAGTAGAAGCCGTTGTCTAAAAGCAAGTAAAGATATTATTGCATACAATCGTGATAAGCCTATTTATAGTTTGAAAGATCTTATTGAAAATGGCTGGAAAAATTATCTTCCAGCGGATTCATTCTTATTCATTTAATGAATTTCTAGATTTGGAAACCAAACTACCAGCTCTTAATTCTGTTGCCGGAACAACAAAGCTTCATGAATTTGCTGTATTTTCAAACATATCAAATTTCTTCATATCAAAGATTTGTCCAATGAAGTTTATAGAACATTGAATTTTCAAGGAGAAGACGTTGCCACATCGACACATAATTGTAACTTTTTCAAATTTTAGCATAAATTAATTCTAGTCAATAGTAGTTGAAGAACCTGATGAGATGAGTGATCTTATTGATGCACCACCAATCGAATTTACATGAAGCAGAAAGAAAAGGAAGCTAAAGGATCATTGGAAAATTGAAGATGGTAGGTTTCTAGCAGACTAAACTTTTCTAGTCCCCCTCTTTCTAGTAAACTAATCTGAAGTTATATAACTTACTGGAAAGAGAACTATTGCTTAGTTGATTTGAAAACTTACAATCAGCTTCACAAGGGTATCACCTTCATCTATTATTATTATTATTATTATTATTATTATTATTATTATTATTATTATTATCATTTATTTATACTTTTACCGGCAAAAAATACAATACAGTGAAGTAAATGAACAAAAAGTATGAAAAAAGAGTTAATTAAGCACAAAACAGAAAGATCCTATTTTAGTAGTTTCCAATTGAAACTAAAATGCTGAAGGCTCATCGTTGCTAGCTAGCCTTCATATACTGACCTCTATGTTCTGATTCACTTCCTTTCCTATGTATATTTTAGCTATTAACAGATGTCAAGACTTCATTAGCAGCATAAATGTAGGAAGGTTTTGTCGTGTTTACTTTGACAAAAGCAGATATTGGGGCTGACTTTGTAAAGTAATGATTGCATTAAAAGAAAATTGATCTTATGATTAATTAACTTTGAAATAGATTCATTTTTGTCAACATCTTTCTTCTTTTAAAGGTGTTAAAGAAAAAAGTTGAAATAGACTACCAACATTATTCTTGTGGACATTGGGATTCAAAAACAGAAATGTCATTCACTCAGTAAACGTTTTCATGGGACCACACATGCCTTCAAATACCAGCAAGCAAAGTTATCAGTTCACTTTAGTAAAACTATGTCCCTTTAGTATAAAAATATCCATTTTTGCAAAATGGTTCAGCCAACTTAGTTGTTACACCAATGCATAAATTTTGCCTGCTGCCATGAGTCTGATATCAAAGTAATTGGTCACGTGGTAGCCTCTTAATTTCAATATTTGTCAGAACACCGGGAAATTCAGGAAACGATAACATGAATAGGGAAATAGATTATATTTATTTGTGGTGCCTCATAAACTAACGGTAGAATAAACGCACAGAGGAAAAAAACTGACAAGTTCACGTTTATTTTTTTCCAAGTTTTCTTCATATATAATTTTTTAAAAGATAAATAGTGAAATATATATAACAGAACATAGAATAAAAGAAAAGTGAAACGTCACTTCAAGAACATTTCAATCTCCGGCAGGTTTTCACAAATCTAATATAATTGGAATTTTTGCTTTACCTTATTTTGCTTCTTCAATTTTAAAACTTTTTTTATAGTTTTCTGAACTTCTCGGACTCTCACCTCTGGATATAAATCTTTTTTGCAGCCAATTCTGTCGACTTTTGGAAGGTGTTTTTGGCAAAACAAGTGCATAGATGCCCATTTGGCAAGCTCTTTTTTACCGGTTTGTGTCTTGGGGTAATGGATATGTGGATACCTTGCGTGCACCCACCAATCACAACCCTGCATGTTGGCGCAATTTTCCCAGTCACTATCTGTTGCAATGTCGTCTCTGGACTCAAATCCCATTTTACAAATCGAGCAAATGTTAGAATTAATACTAGCATTGTTATCATCATTTGTCAATCTAATCTTCCTTTTCTGTGGCGTTACGTGGTTCGGGGTAGTGTTGGGAGTCGAATGCCGGATGGTTTGACTCACTTGGAAATCAATACCATCCAGGTTTTTTTTACTCCCATGCACGCCAGGGACTCATACCTCCATCTTTTGCCATTATTCCATCTTGGGAGAATATCCATAAAAACCTCACAATCCATTATATTTCTTGATTCTTTGCTCTTTTTTTACCAAAGGTGTTCCTCTTGCTCTGTAAGCATCTCGCTTATCTTTCCCCTCTCAATTATTCTTAATGTCAATTTTCCCTGTGTCCATAGAATGCTTCATCTTTCTTTGTTTGTTGTTGCTTGAGCTTTCATTTGTCTAAAATATATGGTTTAGAAATATCATGCGAAAGCCATCACATCAGCCACCCCTCTTCAAATGAAGATGGTAAATTCAAGAAAGTATGTGGCTGTATTCCTCATGACGATGGAGAAAGCAGAAGTGGCATTTTAGTAACAACAAGTAGCATAAGTGATCTCAAATCGTACAAAGCACTTTTGGCTAATACGGTTATTGCAATGTAGGCAAGATATGTGTGTCAGGTGGTTTAGAGAATGAAAGCATTGATTCAGCAATGACAACTAATGATAATGATAGTGAAAATTCTCAGAACGAGGAGGCATCAATTCAAGAGCAAGAGATTGAAACGATAACCCCTATATATAAAGTGATAGATAGAATCAAGGATAAAGAATGGAACACGTTGGATGAGGCTATTAAAAACAAGTTTTGCGAGGTGCAGAAATGTATGGGTAATATCATAAAAAAATCTGTTTACACGGAGGAGATTGAATTGGCGAGGTCAAAGAAAAGCATTAAAGATCTAAAAGACATTGTCATCAAGCGTGGTTAGAAAATAGAAACCCATTACTTCTTTCATTTTTTGATGGAGCAACTGGGGCTGCTAGAAGTAATGCAAATGAGAAAAAATATAAATACGTTAGCTCAGAGCATCGATTAAGTTTATTACACAGGCAACTTAAATGTCATCACACCCTTTTCATTTAAAAGAAATTTATTGACTTATAGTATAGCCAATTCAAAACAAGCAGTAAAAATAAGCGGAAATTAGGAAAGTTCAGGCAGTTATAAAACCCTACTCAACACTCTTTTCCAGCAATCTGAACAAAATGACCATAAGTATTTGTACAACAGTCGGTCATATTGTTACAAAGCCAGATTCAACTTTACAACAGAACGTCACGTATTCTCCTTCGCACTGGCGTGGTAAATTAACTTATAACGAAATCTTTTACAAAGTTGAAAGCTTCGAAGAAAATTCAAACCAATTGTTTTGACAGTATCATGGAAAATATATTCTAGATATCATTCAAGAAGTACTAGGAGAACATTAAACCGGCGAATACCAGTTTGGAATACAAGAGTATGTTGACATTGCCACTGACAATGCATCAAATTCAAACATATGCAGCAAATGCTGTACTCCCTTTCCGAAGCCAAATATCATGTGTCCGAATTGTTTGACCGACAAAGAAAACTTTGATTTGAGTTATGATCTGAATAATAGAACTGCTTTAAAACACTCTAAAAAAACCAATGACGCATGTTGGAAAACCCTGTATGTTCAATCCTTGTTCTCAAGAAGCTGTTTTTTCTGCCATGGAGTACGTTTAAAAAGCGAAAATGAATGGATTCGATATCCGAGGGTGTCCCGTACACACTGGCATCAGACATAATGGACTACCTGTTGACTTTTCAACAGTGCTGAGCAATTATTGATTGAAAAAATGTTGAAGATGAAGGTTTTCAAGAATTCCTTCTAGAACATGAAAAAGAATGCTGGAGTCAGATACCAATTGCCAATTGTTTCAAGTCACCATTCAAAAATTTACTTTTGTTACCAGGTCTTGGTCATGGAACTAAAGGAGGCCTGACTTCTGTTAAAATTATTGTAGGGACCTTTGTTATGCCAATTCCCTCATTTACTAGGATTTCGGACACCCAGTGCCAAGCAATTTGTAGGTGAAGGGGTTGACCATCATTGCACCTGTCAAATTTTGTCTGTTTACTTACATGCCATAAGCCAACAGCTCATAACACCTTTTGTCAGGTACTGTGTTCGCAATAAGGAAGAGCCAAGTGTCGAAATTTATCAAGAGTGGCTAAAAGACATAAGCAGTCAATCGTATATTTTTTACTACCATTTTGCCTTCTCTTATTTGTTGTCGTTCCATCATTTAACGGAGACAACAAGAAAGAATAACGCTGACTTTTACATGGCTGCTCATACCCAGTTTGCGCCTTTGTTTTATTCATTTCACCACCCAAAATAACAACAGCTAAATTTACGAGATGTACGGCTTTGGGTTCAAATGCCTGATGAAATGAAAAAATATCTGAATGCTCAAGAATGTTTTAGTGTGTTCGAAAAATAAAATGCTGGTCAAGGTGGTGATTTTGTTCATTAGGAGCAGAACAAAAGAATAAAGTCTCTTTTGCCACCAATTATGCCAACAGAGGAAACATGGACAAAAATTTTCGAAACCTTGAAAATCTTGAAGAGCTCCGGGACAGTGAAGTTTTCATTCCTGTATCACAAAAGAAGTTTCTGAATTTGTCAATTCAGGTCCTGATGGTGAGATCAGAAATAGTTTCAAAACTGTTCGATAAAACCTTAACGGTTGAGAATAGTCTTTAGTCACTTAATGAAGCATTACTGGATCTCGAACTGGTTAACCTTAAGTATGTTTCTGTAGACATCTAAAAAAAATTGCAAAAATGTTTTTAAAATTACGGCTAAATATGGCACTAAAATCGAACCACCCGTTTTTGTTACAGCTACTGAGCGAGAGGAATATTGAAAATAGATTCGAAGACAAAATTTGAAATTGTTTTGAAAGTTCATAATGTACGAATGATCTGGGACAAAGATATTATGAAAGTAAAAATTGTAGAATTGGAAAAACTGGTATCGTTTTATTATGAAATCGAAAGTCTAATCGAGCAACAAAATGCAACAACTGATGTGGATAGGGTGAGAATGGTGAAGCAATTGAGAGCCCCTAGACTTTATTTTTATTTGTGAAGAGTTGTTGTAATGTTTTCCCTTTTTCTCTTTTTTTTCTACAAGCATAAGTACTTTGAGGCTTAAAGCTATTAGACTCTTTCTTTTTTGGGAATGGAAACCTGGGGGGGGGATTTCACCTCCCCTCTCACCTCCCCTCAATTTCTCCAGAACTACTTATGGTTAAGTGATAAAACTTTTTGCAGTAGTAGATAAACCTATTATGAACAGACTGGTACCAAATAGAATCTACAACGTCATCAGAACTTACTGATGTCATTGTGTTTCATCAGCAGGTAGTCGAAAATTGGTGATTTTGAGATCAAACTTTGAGTAGCAATAAAAAGTAGACTAAAAGAGCTCTTTTAATGCAGTTTTCTATTATTTTTACTAAAACAAAGCACTTTAATATCATAACGAGAAATGTGGAGTTTAGAACCAAAAGTTGGATTTGGAAAATGATGTACGGAACCTGCATATGCACGTTCCCATGGAAGTAAAGGGTATGGTCAGCAAATCTTTTTTACATGAAATGTTTCCTGAAAACTTTGTTATATAAAGTCACAAGTTCTTGTGGCAAAAGCCTGTTTATTTCTAGACTTATAAATGGCATTACCAATTACGAAAAGATAATTACAATTTCTTAAAATTAATTCCATAAACTTTGTACCTTAAAACAATTTTTGAATGGAATAAGACTGCGAAAATTTTTTCTTTAGTTTCGAAAGTACTTTTCTCTTTCTCTTTTGTCTAACTCACTGAATGGATGAGTTCAAATTCAAACCTACCTTTGTTCTATTTTAGATGGATATTATTATGTGAGTCAGAAAAAAGAGATACGTTTAAACAGTTTCTCTTACAACAATACATTTGAAATGTTGTATTCTATAGTATGTTATCACCAGGTGGTATATTTAGGACTCACAGATGCAGTATAGTACGGTGTCGACGTAGGATATTTCGTTTTCAGGCGTAGTAAATTACTGTTACCCAATCACAAATTACAGAAAATTCTTTGCGCTTTTGTCTAGTCCATATGTGCGTAAATAAAAAAGAAGACAGTAAATTCTCTTTGCGGACAGTCAGATTTTAGCCAATTTAGTAAGCTTTCAAATAAAAGTCTGTTTGACTAGACGATGTGTCCACTTTCCGGAGGGTGAAATAGACTAATCTCCTATCAAAAATACGGATATTACAAGGCAATAAATTCGACCGACTTATTATACTAAGGCGCTGTAGAATATTGCAGTTAACCCGAATGTATTAACACAAGTTCTAGTCAATCAAGCTGTTGAAGGAATGCTTGGATAGAACTAACACTATCAAAATTGAAAGTGACAACTGCAGTTCACAATATATAAGTATTCTTTCCTTTTTTACCATTGCCACATAATCGCCAATAGCTATAATCAGGTACCACGGAGCGTTTATTACAGTGAGGGGCTAAAGTTCATAGTCTAAGGTGGCCCAACCAAGGTTGGGTCCGAGGGACAAGAAAACTTTTGAAAATTAAGGCCTCTAGATTGGCTAAAAATGCCCTATTTGTAATTAATTTGCTCCAATTGACCTTTCCTATATTCTACATTTTTACCTTATAGGTTAAAACTTATAGTTCATACAAAACTTAAAGGTTAAATAAGTATTACAAAATAAGTTTTTTATTGCAACACATTTTACAAAGAAAAGTATTTTCAATTTGTTTCCTGAAAGTCTAGAATGGAGTAAATGTGTCTGCGTAACGAAAAAACGTGTCTTCTTTACAAAACTTTATTCCAATGTCCTCTGTTATGCTAGTCACAATGTCTCTCGTCATTTTCAAAAAATTAATTAATTTTCAAAAACAATACTTTGCCGAAAGGTGTGTGTGTGGGGGGGGGAGAGGGCTGCCCCCTGGCTCCATAGGCCATGATAATAAACTTGTTATTCATCTACGCAGTGTTGAAGGTCACGATAAATGGGAGATCGACCATGACAGCCGTGTGGAAAAAGTTGCTGTCAGGCAAGAAATAGCGGCTGGGAAAGTGCTCGGTAATACTGCAGCTCAGAAATAGTCAAGTTTTTAGGTAAAAAATTTAGCCACAGTATGTCTCTGAAATATACCTTTAAAGAAATTCTTGTTAGATATCTAGAAATTGAAAGAGTTTGAACCAATCTTAAAAGTTTCAAGACCATTGAAGGTTCAGGGAAATTTTAAGTCATCATTTTTCATCCAAGTAATGAAATGGGTTAAAGCTTCACCAAGAATATGTCTTTGAAACAAATACAAGAATGATTACGGCTCATGCAATTTGTTTACAGAATACTCAATTACTATGACTGAAAAGAACAAGAAGCACCTGGGATCGAAACCAATTTTAGCAGATGAGCAAGTGGATGAAGGAAATGAGCATGTTTTGGAGTTTATTGTCCCAGACTCATTCATTCGTAGCTGTTGGCTCACAAAACTGCTCGTGATACTGAATGCTTGGCGAAGATAATAGGTAATAGATAGTGAATGTGTTAGCAGTGGTTATTGCTGATGACTACGAAAATGTTGCAGCAGCTGGCTTAAAATATAATAAAGGAAGCTTTTTAGAGCAAATTTCTGAAACAAAGCAAATGCGTGTATTCGAGCTCTCCAAAAAAGTGTGTTACTTCTTCAAGGAGAGGATTTTGAATCCATATGTTAATGTATCAGGAAATCCTAAAGGATATTGTCTCGGTATGAGGGACTTGACTGATGTCATAAATTTTGTTGAGGATAATGAATTCTGCCATATATAGGGAATTTTGAAACGTTTTAATGTTTCCATTTGCTTTTGATTTCCAGGGAATAGAAAGACTGTTTGAAATCTACTTGTATTCAATTTTTCAATCAACTTCATTCTTCTCTTCTTCAAGTAAGTATGGTCTTTGCCTTTTCGTTTGACAAGAACAAAATAAAACTTTCTTTGAAAAAAAGTTTGAAAAATCACATGCTTTTGTCAGCCAAAAAATCACAGAAAAACCTGTTATATCATGCACATTTTTTTTTTTTTTTTTTTGAAAATTTGGATATTTATCTTTCTTTTTACAGAGATTTCTTTTGAACTGCATGCATATACTTTGTGTGACTGACATTTAAATAAAAAGAAGGAATATTTCCTGTCAGCCACAAGTTTCGCACACTTGGCAAAATTTAAAGTTGGACTCTAATTGGGATGGCATTATCTTTCTCTGAGTGAAATTATATTAGCTCGCAATAAAAACTGAATAATTAATAGCAGGTTTTCTTTTTTTGCATGTTTTGCAAATGTCATACTTTTTTTGACAGGCATCTACAGCGTTTTGTGATGTCACCAGATATAAATTTAAATTGTGGTGAACAATATAAATATTTACATATGTTCCCTGTGTTGCGCCAATTGGCAATAGATCACAAAAAAAGTTTTATTTACTATTATGGTGTTAAGGGCCATGACAAAAGACTTCGCTATGCTATGTGTGGTTTTGGGTTAAAAGAGTGCGCTGAGAAAGGCAATAGTTGGGAAAATGTGTTCTATGATTCAGCTCATATGGTGCACAAATTCATCTCAGAGAAAATGGAAGATGATGATTCCAATATTTACGAGTGTTTGCACAATATGTCAACAGACAAGCAAATAAAAAAAATAAAATAAAAATAAAAAATAAAAAGAAAAGCAGTTGGAAAATAAAGGCAACAGAAAATGCCATAAAATTTATTTCTTTCCTTCAGGACAGATTCAAATCAAAGAGGAAATTTGTTCCTGCCATTTTTGTCCCAGTGGAAATTTCATTATGTGTAATGATGAAATGAGCTCTTTTTTCTATGCAATGTCTTGGAAAAAATCACTTTGATGAAAACATATATGACGAAAAAGAGCATTTTATTCCAGAGGACGCAGATTATGATATGTCATTATTTAGAAAAAAATGATGTAAATTTTCGTCCAGGTTATGTGTAATACAAACTTATTGAAAAAGAAAAGGTGTTTATCACGTACAATCATGTCTTGTTTCCAAATGTTTCCATGACACAAGATTTGAAATTATCACTGGAAACTTATCAAATGATTTCTGAGATTGCTCTATTAATGACAGGGCGCCGGCACTAACTTTCTCTCTCACTATATTATCGTTTTGTTGTTTAACTGTTCCGTTACTAATATATTATTTATTTTGATCACATTAGATTCAAGTTTCTGAGAACTTTCAAAATAGTAATCCTATTTTCTATTTTGTCTTTCGAATTTACCGACAATGAGGAAACCAATTTTGTAGGCCGAAACAATTGTACTCTAAATTGTGACGTAGAAAATGTAAAGAAAGGTTTTAGTTACACTACTCAGACTACTCAGAGGCAATGTAAGGTATTATTTCAATATTCACTCAGTGTAATAGTTAAAGGGGAACATTTCTACTCATACACAGCTAGTTAATTAGAACATTTGCTGCTAATTTCTTACTCTGCATCACTAAGTTGCTGGGATAAACTGATGTTAAGTTAACCAGGAAAAACTAAAAATTTACAGACTGAAAATTACATAACTTTCGGGTCAATAATATGAGACTATTTTAATTTACGAACTGAAAGTATATAATTTCGAGTTTGAAAATTGGCAAGTAAATTCTGGTCTTGGAAGTACTAATAGTTTGGTAAGGAAATTTAGTAAAAATCGAGTCACATTTTTCATATTGTAAAATGACTAATTTACTATCTGATAATAACTTAATATCAGAAACGAAAACTTTATTTGTAAAATTGGAGTTTACAAAACTTTGAAAAACAATTACGTATCGAAATCTTAAATTAATTAACCGTCGAACCAAAAATATTGTAAATGTTGCTCTGAAAGTTGGTCAATTTATGAATCAGATATTTTTTATCTGAAATGGGTTGATTGATATCGATAAAAGTTCAACTTTTTTCTCAAAGAAAAGAAGAAAAAGTCGACAAAGTGTTAAGGTACGATTGTTAATTATGAATAACAGAATAAATAAAAATAGGATTTTCGACCTCAATATTTTCAAATTTAAATCTTTAAACTTTAGAAAGCACGACCATAGCTCAACATTGTTAACTTTTCATTGGCCATTATCAAGATTGAGCCAACAATAGAAGATCCATCTGATTGACCATTTCGATTAACTGGCATGCTTTGCTCTCTGAAGTAGTTATGTATATGATTTTTGCAAATTTCTTCATTTCTCATCTTAGTGTTATTACATGGCAGAGGCGTGGAAAGTTGTCACAGAAACTTGAATCCAATCAAAGGTTATTTGAACCACTTTGTACTTATTTAGACCAAGCAAATTTAATGTAGGTTAATTTCTTCATTTTGCTCTCATTTTTTTCTAACATATTTTTAATTATTATTATTTTATTATTGTTGTTATTTTTTAATGCTTCTCTTGGCAATAGCACATTAAAAATAAAGTAACTAAACAGAAAAAGAGAAATAACAGAGTTGACCAAGTGCAAAAACAGAAGTATCTCTTTTTGTAGTTTGCTGATGAAACTTATTGATGCCGAAAAAATAAAAATAGTTATTAGTTGGGACCATTATGCACACAAAAAGCTCTCGTGTGCACAGACGTGTTACCAGCAATATTTTTGTTGTAGCTGATTAATGGGGTTTAAAATATGCAAAAAAATTGGGTGCTGAAGATTGTGACCAAATTTGGTCCCGTAACGCCATTTTTAGGCCCTACGGCCAAATTATTTGCTCTTCAAAATCAAATTTCTACTATACCAATCAAAAGATTTCAATGAGTGGAACAAAAAATATAAAAACCACTATTTGGGAAATTCTAGTTTCCCTAATATTTGACCATAAAAAATGTACAAAATGAAGACCAGGAATTTACTGACCAATCGAAAAATGTCTATACACTCAGTCCTATTCACGCTATTGCCTCGAAATTTCACATATTAGCTGGGAATAATAAGAACATTTATTTGACAAGTCATTTTTAATTTGGTCAGGAAAATAATGTGAACAATTTACAGACCGGAATTGCAATCGATATTACGATTACAGTAAGTTGTTTATCATAGTTTTAGTTTGGTGTTCTATCCTGGAATAGTTTTCTTTATTTTCCTACAGGATAAGTACTACTTATTGCATTGTTTCAAGTGCAATATGGCAAATGTTATTCGAGTTCTTTTATTTTCGCTCTGAATAACAGTGAAAATAAATGAATGAGAAAAAAATTTGCAATATTACACGAGAAAAACCATGCAACATCTCTGATAAATTACAAAATTCTTTGTTTCCAATGCATTTCAAAGATTAAAATTGTTGACACTATCATGGTTTCTCAATATTTGCATCATACATTGCATTTGCATTTCAATATTTTCAACCAATCAGATTGTGTAAATTTAGGAAACAAGCGATAAGTATTTACTATTTTTGTTTTCAAACTGTTCTACTCTAGTGAAGATAAGAATTTGATGAGATACATTTAACAAAATAATTTGAGCTTTGCCAATATTAATTTGATGTTGAGTGAGAATCTTATTTGCACAGCACGAAAAAATCAGAGTGTGACGTGTTAGTATATATTGAATAAATATTCACTTTTAATTATTCTGTGAGTATATCAGCCACTGTATTAATAGAGTTGTATTGCTTACTTGTAGTTATGCATTTTTAGAAGTATATATGTAACAAATTCATAAATTAGAATATGATAAATGGTATAGATGCATGACGAGTGAGGCAAAACGAGGGAAAGTTTCGTTGGATTTTCAAAAATGTCTTGTTTGCCAAGAGGAAAATCGTAAAAAGAAGGAAAATGCTTTGCTGAAGTTCCTGTCAATTTTATCTTTAGTTATCAGTTCTAAAAGTTAAGTCTCAATTAACATTTTTTATGTGCAGAAATGTACAATCTAATAAATGTGAATCTCATGATTCATCTTTTAAATCAAGTCCATACAGTAATTGATATAGTGTGTCTGTCAGGTGAAAGTACCCAAAGGTCATCGCATTGTGTTTGCAGTGCCCTAAGAAAAAGAAAGCTGAAAGGATGGAAAAATTAATAAGCGCAATAAATGATCGCTCCAAGCTGAAAGATAAAAGCATTTATAATTGCTATTACCGACTTCAAGAATTCTCTGTTGAGGAAGTCTAGGAAAAATGCATTTATCATATTGAATGGTATAAGGAAATTACCAACATTACCAAAATCAATCGCTTTTCTGCTAAACAATGTTCTGCCGACGAATATGAAGCTGATGAAGAAGCAGACACCCCAATACAAGAACCTCCCGAGCCAATTATTAAGCACACAAGATCAAAGTCTAAACCATATAACTAACGCTTGTGTGTAATCTGCCAAGAAGAAGGAGGGAAACTCAGGGATGTCAAATATCTTGAAACAGGGAAAAATGTATTAAGTTGCT
The DNA here is from genome assembly GCA_025330745.1 of Cladonema radiatum. NCBI lineage: Eukaryota > Metazoa > Cnidaria > Hydrozoa > Anthoathecata > Cladonematidae > Cladonema > Cladonema radiatum. The sequence continues at coordinate 7,736 of JANSTP010211102.1, read as the reverse complement.
GAAGCACTTCCAGAGGGTGACCTTTTTGAGTTTGAACACAATGTCTTTAGTTATCAGTTCTAAAAGTTAAGTCTCAATTAACATTTTTTATGTGCAGAAATGTACAATCTAATAAATGTGAATCTCATGATTCATCTTTTAAATCAAGTCCATACAGTAATTGATATAGTGTGTCTGTCAGGTGAAAGTACCCAAAGGTCATCGCATTGTGTTTGCAGTGCCCTAAGAAAAAGAAAGCTGAAAGGATGGAAAAATTAATAAGCGCAATAAATGATCGCTCCAAGCTGAAAGATAAAAGCATTTATAATTGCTATTACCGACTTCAAGAATTCTCTGTTGAGGAAGTCTAGGAAAAATGCATTTATCATATTGAATGGTATAAGGAAATTACCAACATTACCAAAATCAATCGCTTTTCTGCTAAACAATGTTCTGCCGACGAATATGAAGCTGATGAAGAAGCAGACACCCCAATACAAGAACCTCCCGAGCCAATTATTAAGCACACAAGATCAAAGTCTAAACCATATAACTAACGCTTGTGTGTAATCTGCCAAGAAGAAGGAGGGAAACTCAGGGATGTCAAATATCTTGAAACAGGGAAAAATGTATTAAGTTGCTGAAGCACTTCCAGAGGGTGACCTTTTTGAGTTTGAACACAATGTCACAAGCAGAGAATGCCGCTGCTAATGATGTCTCTTACCATTTGAAACGCTGGGTCAATGCCCGCCTGAAAGTTCAAAAGATACTCGCTGACGACAGTGAAGAAATGCAAGAAATGGAAGACGAAAGCTGCGCAACTGCTGATATTGAAATAATTGATATTGTTAGAAAGAATACATCTGAGGCACCGATGACAGGTGTGAACACTGTAAATAAGACATAAAATGATTTATTAAGCAACATTGAGCAAGTTAACTATAAAAAGTATTCGAAATCTCTCCTACAAGAAAACGTTTCAATTTTAGTTTTTACAAGGCCCGTTTCCAGAAGAAAGTTTGAGACCGTCCTCTAGTTTTTTTTATTACTTCTTCTTTTAGGAAGGAGATTTTGCATGAAACTTTCTGACTGGTAACAAAACTTATCTGACAACATTTTCATAAAAAAAAAACATTTTTGTCAAACACCCACTTTTGCAATGGCAACACCCAAATGGTGGTCGGGTTGATCAAAATTTGGGGTTGTTTTTGTGCTAAATCCCAATTTTGGGTCCTAAATTTTTGTAACTGCACAAGATAACACGGAGTATGTAGTTTTAGTAGAAAAATTGAAAAAACAGTATCTAAAAAGCCCTTTTGTTTCCATTCTTATGGCACTCTAGACCATAAAAACTGAGACCTGAAAATCTTGCAAACTTGAAAATGCTGCTTTTTATGCTAACAAGTCAGCCAAAGATGTAGCCTGGCGTAGCCAAGCTGTTTTTCTTTCACAACACTGCATTTAAAAACAACGATGAAAAACAGCTCGGGATTCTTAGAACAAAAATTCTATTCTCCTTTTGTTTACCTTAAAAACCAATCGGAATACAGCATTTTCAGAAAAATCTCTTGTATTGTTTCAATAACCAATCAAATCGCTTATAGGCACAAGGAGTTTTCCCATTAAATAATTCATCAGCCAATTAGAATGCTTCCCTTCGATTTCTGTGGCAAACATGATAGAGTTATTTTGCTTAGGATTTACTAAACCTTTTCTCGCTCTTGTTGTTACTTTTTAAATCGAATATCGAACATATCTTCTAAAGAGAAAAGAGTTTAGCTACGCTAGACTACCAAAGATGATGATGTTATAAGATAAATATGGTGTCAAAGTGTTGGTCTTTTATTGCACGAAGTTTCATTTCTTTATCATAAAAGGTTCCGAGGATCTCAACAGGACTTATTTCCACACTATTCTTAATTATAGTATAATAATAAACGTTTATACAGTTTTTCATTTATTGTCCCTTAAAAGTTTATATGAAAATACCAATTCCCCTAGCTAAGTTGCACTCAATACATGTTGGTATGTTTTGCTTGCAATTCTGATATGAAGCATCATTCAACATACGCCTGATTTTGCAGACACTGATTCTCCTTTTCTTTACCACCTAAGAATATATTCACAAGATAGTAAGAGTCATTAAATTAAGTCATTAAATACGCCACTTTAAATTAAACACAACACTTGATGCTGCGTTTTTCGATTGATGAATATTCCATGATATGCGACCATAACAGATCTAAATAAAAACAATATGTTGTATTTGGAATTATATGTGCCTTACTATTTTAAAATTTTATACATCAGATTGATAGAGAAATTGTAAAGCGTTTGAATATATTTTACTTTTAGGTTCTGCCTACACACTGATTTCTTTTCTTCTTTTTTTTTTTTTTTGCAAAACAAATCGCATTTACTATACCAGCAAGAACTACTGACAGATCATAACACGTTCCTTGTAGAGAAGTAAGGAGGTTCTTGTTAACTGAATACAACATTTTTTTGTGAAAAAAATATATCAGATACAAAACTAGCTTCAGCTAAAAATCTAGCTATGTCTGTAATGCTAACAAAGATTTATTTCTTTGCAATCAATATCATGGCTGAGTTGAGAATAATGTCTGATTTGTATATTGGCAATAACGATTATTTTAACAAAGAGAGAAAAAAAATATGTACCCTACCTTGCTACGTAAAAAATTGTTTAATTTGCACAGCTGGGAAATTGATTATCAATCAGCTAAAGTATGTAAAAGCCTTTTTCTAGTTTATCATATACAATTAAGTAAAACTTCTCATCCTACCTTTTTGCTTTGGCTATACTTCAATTTGAAGATACAACAAACTTTTTCCTTCTCTCTTCTTTGAACAGCAAACTTACACCACTATTCACTACCATAAAAATAAAGTTGAATACTGCAGGACAGCTTGTTCCCAAAACTATTTTGTTGGCAATCAATTTGGCAAAACAAGTAAAAATATCAGCTCGGGTCAAAATCCGATATTGCATGTACAGAGATTGGTATTAAATTGAAACGTAATTTTTAACAAAAGACTGTTTCAAGCTGATATAGCAAGACAAAATCACGTTCTGGAGCGAGATTTTTATCTGCTAAATGAAATTAGCAAATATTTTATTGTCAATATTTTATTCACATATGAAATTTGCTTGTTTCTATGAGAACAAAGATCTAGGAAATTTGATTTAGCATAGTGTGAATGCACCTTTGTACATCAGTAAGTTATGAGAAAAAATGAAAGAAACCGAAATTATTACCTGAAAAAATTATTCCTAGTGAAATTTTGTAAAATCAGATTTTTATGTAATCAGTTTCTTTAACCTATCTGAGCCTTGAGGGAGGCGGATTCAAACCCCTGCTGGTTTTCCTAAAACAGCTCCGCTTGTGTTATAGATAGAACCGTCATTATTTGTGACTTCTCCTAAATTTTTATAACAAATATTTTAGTGAAAAAATTTTAAAAAAATAGATCGGACAGCGAACATGGTCACTGATTTTTGGCTGCCTGTCGGTCCATTTTTTCCCAGGAAAAACTCAAAAATCTCACTTTCGGCAGGATTTGCCAAAAACTCGTATCATATGTGAAACTCGATCAAAAATGTAAAATTTTGATGAAAACCACAGTTAAAAAGCTTTTCATTCCAATTTCATTAAGGTTTTTAGCCATTTGTCCTTATTTACGGACCCGAAATTGGGAAAACGATGACGTCATCATCTAGAAACGACTTCACAAAACTGTTTTGAGCTCATTTCGTTCCTTATAGGTTGTTCGTCCTCTGTTGAAAACATTATTTAAAAATACCTTCTAGAACCAGAGTTTTGGAGGGGGAGGGGTTGAATCTGCACAAAAGCCCTGAGAAATCAAAACAAGTTAGGTCCAGATAAGGTTAAAATATAGTTTTCAAGAGTTTTCCAAAAGTAAAAAAAAAGAAATAAAATATAATTGGTAAATAATTCGTCATGGCGGGTGCAAGTAAACAGCAAACCTGGAGTGAAGGAAATGATGTTATTTTATGTAAAGAAGTTTTGGTTTTAAGTCTGTGCCAGTGTCAAAGATGGTCAAAAGAAACTGGCAACACATGGAGATTGATCACGGACATAATATATGACGACGTTAAAGAGCTCTCTGATTTGTAAACATTTTAATTTGCTCATCACTAAACGAAAATAGAAGAAGCGTAATAACGTGAGTGCTTGAGGAATAAATATGGGGGAGACAGAATTCGTTAATTTTCTTTACGAAATAATCGAAGACATGTTAAACTGTCAGGAAGGACTTTCTGCCCTAAATGATGGGAAGAGACAAACGGAAATCAGTGACAAAAAAAAGACCAAAGAGGTGAGAGTGCATACAATGGAGACGTTTGGCGAATCACGGAAATGTGAAAATGATATTGAAAATAATGCTACCCCACATGGGAAAGGAAGATCTGGGTCGGAAACTATTCAATTCCTAGCACAGAAAAATGAAAGTAGCATGCTGATGAAAGGAAACTGAGATGAGAAGAATTTGTGCTTAAAAAACAAGAAGTTGAAAACTCTAAAGAACAGTTAAACTTTGTTACGTGAGACATGTAAATGCAAATAAAACAAGACCAAATGCAACAACTGACACAGCTGTTTGCAGCACTCTTAGAAAATATAAATAAATAAAAATTTATCAATGTAAATAACTGTATACAACTGTTTGTTTATTTTGATTTGCTTTATTTATTGATTGAAAAATATATTTACACAAAATTGTTAAGTAATTTAATCTTCTATTATGGGCGGGTCCGTTTCAAAAAAATGAGATGTCACGTTACCGTACAAACAAGTTTTCAATAATGCATAAGGAAGGTACATTTTAGCAACACCACTCAAATTAATCTTAAGATTTTTTTCAAGTCAGTAAAAACCACTTGCTGATATCCCCAAAAAGCTATTTGACAGCAACCTTTGACTCATTGATTTACTACTGTTTTGTTGCTTGCCCGTGAGCCCTATCTTTCCAAAAGGACATTGAAGGTGTATTTCAAGAGGGTATTCTGAATCTCCATATAAGCAAATAGGATTTTCATTAGTTATCCATGCATAGCGTGTTAAGCTTGTCAATAAATTAGACATTCGCAGCATTCTACATTTGTGACGTTCTCCCCCGACAGGTCTGTAGATATGAACAATTACTCCCTTCGGTATGACTACACTTTTCCGAAGCACTGCCTTTTGTGGCTGTTGCTGCACAATATTTTTCAAGCATAACTGAAGTTCATACAGTGAAACCTCCAAATAGCGGACTTCCCACTTTCAAATAATGGACAGATTGTTGAAGACTGGAAATTTTTGCTATGAAACTCTTATAAGAAAACCTCTCATTAGCGGACAGAAAAACCGAGTCCCAGTTGAACTTTCCTAGTGAAAATTACCTCTGAAATGCGGACAAGTAAAAAACTGGAAACGACAAAAAATAAAAACAAATGTTGAGAAAGTTTTTCATTTTTTTAAATGCCTTGTAACGTTACATTAAGCATTTCAATAATTTTTCCTCCTAATTTTGATCAGTTTTTGCTATTATTTCTTCAGTCATTCAATGACTTTTTAGTTCCCATCAAATGTATATTCTGCAGGGGTAGCTTCCACACTCAATGTAGCCAATTTCTTTGCCCTGTACTCCTAAAACGTTTAAATAGCGTGTTAGATTGAAAATCACAATTAAAATTCTCCACAATTTCCCTTTTTTGAAGAGCCTCTATATAGCGGATATCTCCAAATAGCGGACACTTTTATTAAGACCCGTAGGTATCCGCTATTCATAGGTTTCACTGTATGTGTATATTAAAATCATCTAACAAGTGCCTAAATCTATCATAAATTGGATTCATCATATCTACTAATACAATGCAAAAGTCTGGAATAGGTCAACCAATCTTTTAAAAAAGATTAAATATTTGCAAGGGTATGCAAAACACTTTATCGATATACAAAAAGCCCCAATAGCATCAACAAAAAGGTGATTGTATGTCTTAAATCTACCTAGTATTATTGTTTATATTATTCTAAGTAAAAGAATCATAATTCCAGTAAGGATAGTCATCGGAAAACACTTTAAAGTTACAAATTTCTGTGAAGAATAGAGTTAAAAGACGTTGCAGAGAAAAAAACTGAAACCTTAAACAAAACACTGAAAAGAATCTCGTATCCCACCAACTTCAGGAAAAGATTCATTCCTTTACCAGCAAAAGAACAGTGCAGAAGTTGAAAACTGGTGAATTGCAAACTCTCCTTATGCATTTACTTTTGCCTCTAGTGACCCAACTACCAACGGAAGAACTTTTTTTATTTTGCTCTGTTATCAAGCACAATCTCAATTCTGCACTGGAGGACATCAAATCATCATATCAAATGTTGAAGGTTTATAAGAAGCACAAATCAGCACTTTACTGTGATGAAGCTGAAACTTACAAATGGCGTGGGCTGGCACATTTACCATGGAAACTACTGTTATCTTCACAGTTGGTCAGTTGGCCTCTTGTCTATGGCAACATTGAACCGTCAATAGCATGGAACCTCAGGAGTCATCCCCCAAATTGTTCAAAACATAAATGTTCCCGAAATATCCCAAGTTCCCTCGATACCTTATCGGTAGAAAAAGGGTCACAAACATGTACAATCAGAAAAAATCTTTGGCCTGCAAAAAATTGGTTACTTATCGAAATTTCATCACTATTTGCTGACTAAATTTTGGATTTTAGTAATTTTTTCGCTGATCAATTTCCAGACAAAATATGACTAATAGATATAAATATGGTAAAAAACTGTACTCTTTATTAACATTTTTGTTCAAATTATTATATTTTCTTCACATTTGCATAAAACGTGTAGAAGTGACTCTACTATCTCTTTCTCATTCAAATTTGAAAAACGAAAAACGGAAAAAGTTTGAAAAAACAGTCAAAAAAAATCAATGGAAGTTGGCGGATATCAAAAAATCAATCTGTAAAATGAATTCGTCAGATAAAAAAGGTCTGTAAAAAATTTCGACTGGCTAAAAAACATTTGTCAATTGGCAACAATTTAGTCACTTTTTGTTGACTTTTTTTCTACCGATAAGGTAGCCTAGATCTAGTCCATTCTCTTGAGCCACCACCCACAAAACGCAATAATCGTTATTTTCAGGAAAATCGGGGAAATCGGGAAATCAGATATATCCGCAAATCGCAACTCAGCAAGTTCTCCCAACTCAAATTTTGTTTGGTTGAAATTTAATCTATCTATAAGGTGTTTTAGTCTGTGGATACCGGTTGTGGGATTTCAAGGTACATAGCTGCAAGAAAAAAATTACGAGTATACTCCAAATGAGTAATGCTCGAAAGTCGACTAGTCTCTAGTCTACCAGTTTATCGAAGAAATGATATTCAAAATCATCTAAACAAACATAGAAGACGTTGGAGGTCTTTCCCATTTGAATATTTGCTTCCCACTGATTGAGCCCTTATAAGTACAGTAATCTCTCATCCTTCAGTATAAGTGATAAGAGACATTTGTATTCACAGTATGTTGATTGTGACAACAGCATGCATAACAGAAAGGCATAATTCATCAAAAACAACCAAGGTGGGTAGATAATAAAAAAGTATTTACAGGTTTTATTTCATAATAAAAACAACTCGCCATAGTATTGAATGTAAAATAATAACCAAAATTTAGAAATTCAAGTAAAATATATATTAAAATGCATAAGCTTTTCGCTATACA
>JANSTP010211101.1:26391-36922 GCA_025330745.1 Cladonema radiatum | reverse complement strand
CTTGAAAATGATTTTTTTTTGTACTGTGTTAAATGAGAGAATATTGTAAGAAAATATATTCTTAACCCTTAGACTCCGAAAGACGCACATATGCGTTTACACTATTTCCGAAAGACGCGTATGTGCGTTTTTCGTAAGGATAGCAAATATTTCTGTCTGCCGTGAAAACTATACATTTTAGAAACTAACTGAATGAAAATTCGGAATCTACGGTAAATTTCCTTTCAGGATTGAGTCAGTTATTATCTAGCAAAGGCATATCGAATGAAATATTCTAAAATGAAAACCAGCAGATATTACAACATGGTGGAGATGGCAAATGTTTATAGTAAAGAGGAAAACATACTTTTAAATTTTGGAATCAATTCTTATTTTGGAGGTGGTTTTTAGTTTGTGGGTGAGATAAGCATTATAGAAGATTGAGAAAATGTTTGTTTCTGTGGTGTTAAGTAATTCTTTACATAGTTTTTTCACTTTTTCTTACATACCACAAAACTTGCATTTTTTGGAAGAACTGATTTTTAGTACCTCTATAGTTCTAGTTCTAGTGAAATATGTGAACCAGGACAAGGTTAACTGAATAGAAATTATGAAACTGTATAAAATTTCCTTTCAAGTGAGGGGTCACACATCTTCTAGTTATTTTTTGTTGCAGAGATATGAGTATTTTTGTAGTTGGGCAAAATTTGTGAAAAACGGTGCACGCTTGTGCGTACAACAAGCATGAAAAATACAGTGGAGTCTAAGGGTTAAAAGTTTTTAATACCATTGCTGCATAGATGCATTTTTTTTGGTAATTCTAATTCATTTTTTATGATAATTCTTTTTTCCTGAACTTTACTTGAAACACATGTTCAGCTTACCTATATATGAAATCTCAAAGATGGCGATGATTCTGTTTTTAGATAACCTAATGTTAATATTGTTAAACCACCTGTGTTTAACATTTCGATATTTCATAACTATTTGCTCCTTATTTTTCTAATAACACAGTTTTCTATTGTTGCAGGTAAATTAAAGTTATCAGAAAAAGAGTGGGCAGATCTTTTAACTTCTGTTAATGAATCAACTCAAAACCAACAGTGTCATTGTAAACCTGTTGAAAACTTCACTCAAACAATGTCTTTGGAAAACATCATCGAAATTGCTGCTCAGTATACCACAGCAAGATTTGTATTGAGTGTGATGTCATTGTTTAAAGGAAATGTGTCCTTTCAGTCAAGTCTGTTTACTGCATTACTGAAAGCTGGGGAATTGGAAAATCGACAAGAGTAAGTATTATGGCATTTATTTTTTTCATACTGCTTTTTGTTATTTTTTATTATTTATATCATTTTCTCTTAATTCTTTAGTTGCTTGGTGACACGACTCATCGAAGTTGCAAGCAGTCAAGTTTGGTCTGATAGTAAAATGCTCATTCACCCGCAGGTAAGCAAATTCTAATTGCCTTAGTGTCACAGAAATACTGAAGAGTCAACATAAAAAGATTACTATACAGAAAGATATCTCTTATCAAATATTAAGTTGGCTGATGGCCATTCAAAAGTTCATAGGATAGAAATATTCTGATTCTATCAAATAAAACTTGAATTTTGAAGAAATGGGTCTATTTTGACTTTTTTTGTGTCACCATGATGATCAATGTTTGGCTAGAAAAAAGTTTTTTATGAGTTGCTTTCAGTTGTGAATATGGAGGGGTTTATCTTATCTCCAAGACCCCATTCACAATAGGGTTAAAGTAGGTTGTGACGCTGTACTACCAAAATATTGCTTCTTCAAGTATATGTAAAACATTTGAAATTCTTCATTTTTTGAAATAAATTCAGGCAAACATTTAATATTATAATTCACTTTCAGTCAAGTTAAATTGTGTAAATAATGTCATAACAATTGAATAATTTTTTTGTTTGGTTTTTCAGCTGGAACAAATAAAGCAAGCTGAATTGCGTGGAGAGGAGCCAATAGGAATCACCCCAAGTAATTTAGTTGAAAACGAAATAGTAATGAATAAAGCTGGTGAGTCTATGTTTCCGTTTCATGTGCTGTAAAGTTGAGGAAAAGAGCATTCCAAGTGAAATGTTCATTTTGATACTTGAAAAGCTTGAAAAATTTGATGCTTAAGAGCTCAATGCTTGAAAACAAGTCTTTTCAAGTGAATAAAAATACCAAACTTATCACCTTATTATTACCTGCATGTTGCAGAATAGAATATAAGATGAATTTGTGGGGCAGCTATCCAAAGTTTAAGAATGTATTGGAAGTCCTATCTCTAACCATGATATTTTTGTTCTTTAATTTTAGTGTTATTGAACTATGAAAAAGAAAAACAAGAAAAAACTAGTTTTAAGAGAAAAATCTTTGTTTTTCTTTGTTAGAGTGGAGAGGGTATTTTTGTGCACCAATGTTAATTTAGCTGCCATTTTCCAGAGGATTCTGTTCTGTTTTTTTTAATATCCTCTATAAGAATGTCTTCTCTTCTGGATTCGATTTCTCTGGATTCTGTATGAGAGTTTTTGAATGATTTCTACTTGTAGATAACACATAATTTGGCAAAAACATTATTCTGTATTGAGGTTTTACGGTTTATTGAATCTTTACCTATCATCAGACTTCTACAGTTGTGTAACCTTCTAGTTTTCCTTGTAACTACATGATGCCAATTATTAGAACCAATTCTCATAAAAGTGAGTTTAATGGCTAAAACTGGTATATTAGAAATAGTAAATTCACCAAGTACCAAGTGTTTTTTGTTTTAGATGCAGTTTGGGGTAGAAGCATTAAAATTTCAGAGTAAGTGCCTTATGTATGGTGGTCATTCCAAGAAATGTTTTTTCATTTTACTCATAATTTGTTTGATTTCTCATATTAGTACTGATTGTTTGATATGTCGGCTGCCATTATGTTTGAAAACGATATCCACAGCAACGGCCGGTCTTGTTGTCTTTCAATGTGGTATGTTAATTGAAATGTTGCTTGATTTCTGTTTGAAATTTTCTTTTTAAAAACCACTTGTATAAGTATAGTATATCAGTATATCTGGGAGAATATTTTGTTTCAAAACATTCTTTTATTTGGATTGGTAGCTGCAGTGTTCGTGGTTAGCACTGTTAGTTCTTGCCAGTGCAATTGCAGTTTGACTCCTTTCTAAGCATGATAAGTTCGTACAAATTTCTAGCCTAATAGTATATCTCGAAAAAATTAAACTTTTTAGGGGAATTGTAAAAGAATTTTTCCTTGATTAGATTTTATTGTTAGATACTAAAACGAAATACCCCAAACCTTAGTTGTCTAATTGGGAAGAGGGGGTAAGGATAAGAGAGTTAAATATTAGAGCTAACAAGGTTTGTACAGTATTTTCAGTTTTCTGTTTAGTTTTTAGATACATTTTGAAGAAAAGAAAAGACATTATATATCTCAAGAAACAATTTTCATAATGTCAGTGAAGGAATATGTCTAGACATCAATTTACATTAGGAGGAGACTTTTTACCCTTTTTACTCTGAAAATTCTAGTGAGGGAGAACTTTCGTGAAATTTCCCCAATGAAGGTCTAAATTAAAGAAATGTTTTGAAACAAAATATCAAATAAGTTTCCAAGTATTCTTTCATTTTTTTAAGGTTAACAAACTTACTAACTTGAGTTTTCTGTATTTAATGCTGTATTTTTTGCCTTCTTTTTTAAAGGTCACTTTTATAAATCTTTCATTTAGGTCACACGTTTCACAAGATATGTGTACCAGAGAATGCTTGTTTACAATGTTATCACGAGACCTTCAACTCTTTGCTTTGAAATTTTCCCCACACACTTGTTACGTTTACTTTTTTGTTAAGTTTTTTGAATATTATGAATTGAATTTATATAATTATTCTTAGTAATATATGAAAATAAATATTTCTTAGCACATTTTATTGATTGTAAAATAAAATTGTTTTATGAATTTTATAATTTTTAAGTTTTAGAATTGGTTTTTTATCTGCTTAACTTTAATAATCTTTCTAGTTTACATTGAATTACTAGTCTTTTAACAGAGTTATTCTATAACTGTGTTTAGATGAGTCGTCCTTTTTTAAATAGGTCTATTAGGCATGACAACTTGGTATGGCAAACACATTAAACAGAAAAGAGAGGGGAATTATTGAACCAGTTTTCTATATGAAAGAAATGACGTTATGTGACACAGGACGTACCAAATAATTATTTAATCAATATTTTAAATGTATAATAGAAAGGGAAATTTTTGATCTATCGGCATACTTCAGATTTCCTTTATGAAAATACTTGAGTAGGATGAAATTCCCTATTTCTCAATCCTAAGTGAAATAAACGTAAAATGAAGATGGAATTTGTGAACCTTTGTTGATTGAGGTTATAGATGCTTTCAAGAGCGACATTTTTTTAATAATCCTTCAGGAAACGTTTTGATGTGAAAAAACTCCATAGATGTACTATATATGGACTAAACAATAATTGACTAAACTGTTACACATTGTAATATTACAGTGAAACCTATCTAGACGGCCACCCTTCTGAACCAAACAAAGTGGCTGTCCTAGAGAGGTGGCTGTCTCATACAGGTTCATTTCAATATAATATGGTCATTTGGGAACTTGCAAAAGTACAGTGATCATCTTGTACAGGGTTTACTGTATTCTTAAGCAAACAAATCAGACCATATCTTTCTGTTAGCCATATATATTTCCTATTACTGCATAGATTGCGATAATTGCAATGAGAAAGATTTTCAAGCAGTGAATTAGATAGTTGTTTTTAGAATTAGATATTCATCCCGGTTTAACCATTCATTTGGTTTTAACCCTGATTATTATGACAATTAGTTGGAATGTTTTTTAAAAGGCGTAGGAATATGTTTTTTGATTTTTTTCTTAACTTTAATCTTATTAGAAGTTTCAACTTGTGAAATAAATGAATAAATTTTTTAATATAAATTTGGTATTTTTATACTTCTAAACTTAATGTCTAAATCTTTCAGAGAGACTGTTTATTTTTTCGATAGCCCATAAATTTATTACTTAGGTTAATCCCACTCTGTTGGGAACACTGTTCAAGCAACTGAAAATATAGCTCTTCGTAAATATAGTTCTTGAAATACAAAACCTAAGGAATTCAAATTCTTTGAAACTAAATTTCACAATCTAACTTCACTAGAAATGTATTACGGCGGTTTGGCAAAAAAGTATTGCAGTTTTACCCCATACAAAGTTTCAGTAAATAAATGGGCATGTCAAAGCCACCTCTTTCTCTGATAATGCTGCATATCTCATATCTTTTTATGGTATATGACTTAATCTCTTCGAATATTTTCATCAAACTTTGGCCAGCTAGCCTTTTGTTATTCATTATAATAGTATTGACCCATGAAGGGTGTTTGTTAGGTATCATTTGTGTTGGATATTTTTCATAAAATTGCACATTTGACCAGCATGGTACTACAAGAATAATAATTAAAGAATTTTGATTAGACATGACCACCCAACGTGTTTTGAAGCAATTTTAATTGGTTATAAAGTTGAGTAGGAAATGAAAGTGTTAAAATAGCAAAACGTTTAAATTTCTGTTGGTACCACAAATTTATTTGATCAAATGAGATTTTTCTCAGTACCCTATCAATGACTTTAGTTCTATTGCTTAGATATGATATACATCATGTATCTGCTATAGAAGAAATTATTAAACAAGCATTTTTGAGAATGGTATGATATTTTATATTTATTATTTATATTTTCCAGATGTTTAATATTTCTCAGATACGATTTATAAATGGCATTTCTTTCTTTCTTGTTTTCGATAGGCTGTCACATTGATCACAGATTATGGAGATATGAAGGTTGAACTGTTTTGTGAGGATGCTCCAAAGACATGTGAGGTGATCTTAAGTTTATTGCCATGAAGTTTCTAATATTTTGTTCATAGAAATGTTGGATCCAGTCAGTATGTCGAATGTCGATGCAAGTGTAAATTATTTCAAGTACTTTTGATATTTTGATTAGTGACAATACGGTCTTCAGATCTGGTTAGGGTAGATTTCCCAATATATCCGGCCTTTTTGCTGCTTCTTGTTCTTATAGAATTTTCTAGCATTGTGTGCAAGTGGTTATTATAATGGTTGTGTCTTCCATAGGTATGTTGGTTAGTTTATTTATTTATTTATTTATTTTCGAAAAAGTTCTGTTTGTTCTAGAGCATCGAAAACTATTTCAAATTCCTGGATAGCCGGTAATAGACCAATCCGCAATATCATTTTCAAAATCACATCAATTTTTATCTTTTCGAATGCATTGTATTATTTTTCTCGTTTTCATGTGTTTAAATTAAACTTTTAGCCAATGACATGCAATTTTTCGTTTTTAAAAGACGAATAACGAATAACGCAATGTGTTTGAAATTCGATTTGAGCATATGAAAATGACGTTGTGGGATTGGTCTATTAATATTGAACTAAATCCCAGCTGTTTGCGGTATTCAGACGCATGTTCGGTTCACACCAACCACTAAACAAATTTGTCTGTGTTGTAAGATAAATTACACCAATTATACACGTGCTGTTCCTCTTTACACCAGTCTGTTTTTAGTTTTTTAAAGTAAAGAATTTAACAAACTTTTTCTAATTAATTCAAAGGGTTCCTTTAATTTCTTTTACCCATTTTTCATGACTCAGCAAATATTTTATTTTAAGGAATATCAAAGGTTTCATGGTTCAAACTGGTGACCCAACAGGTAATGCTGCCAATTTTCGCCTACTCTTTTCACTCCAGTTTCCTTACTAGCTGCTCTTTTTTTTTCATGTTTCAAATTAAGGTATTGCAAAAAAGAAGTTCTTGGAAAATTTTCTTCATAGAACAATGCGCTGTGTCGGCTCACCAAATCTATTAGTATCAGTATCATATCCATTTTTCAACCTCTAATCGTTTTTCCTGATGAAAGACTACTGGATAGCTTTTTCAATTTTTTCATAAATTTTGAATTATTTAATTCGTCGAATTATAAGCCTTTCATAGATCAAATTCAGTTCTTTCGTCAGAAGTTAAACGTTTTTGTTTGCCAATGAGATCTCATATTCTGGAATTCTAATTTTCCAAACGCTTTAGTTCACAATCTAGATTACTTTTTCTTTTCAGTTTATAGAAAAACCATTTTGCAATGATCTAATGTCTAAGCAATTAAGATCTAAGGTCTAAGGAACTTCAAAGGCCTTGTGATAGCTTTCGGTTTACCTAAGATATTTTACAACAAAAAAAATTTATATTTATGTAGGTACTGGTAAAGGCGGTAAAAGTATATGGGGTGAAAAATTTGCTGATGAAATCGTTCCCCATTTGAAGGTATGATATTTTCTGTATCTATAATCGCTTTCTTATTGAGCAAAATAATATGGGCTTCAAAGATTTTGTCTGTCTAACATACAATTCATCTGTCATTTTCCGTCCGCAAAGAAAATGCATTGATTTTCTGAATAATAATGAAAAAAAAAAAAAATTGTGGTCTGTTTTTGACGTTCTTTCAAAAAATAAGGAAAATAAATTTTTTACTTAATCTTTTTTTGCTTAAACTTATTTTTTTGAATTTTTTAAAATTTTCAGTTCTTAATTTATTGTTCATGTATCAATTTAAGGACTGCATTCTGGCCGACTAAAACTTGATGGTCGCAATTTGACAGATGAATACCCTTTTCAGTCCCTAGGAATGTAGTTTGCAAAAGCCATTATTTCATTCGTTAATTATTAACCATTGAGAGATCTAATTCTGTTCGCTCTTTAAAAATTAGTAATTCTTAATATGCATTTAGTTTTCCTGGTTGTTTTTAAGAACACTGCAACTTGTCCCCTAAAGATTGAAGCATTTTCCCTCAGAGACTTTTTTCTGATGTTTATTTTTCTGTTAATTCAGCATAATTCCCGTGGCATCATCTCGATGGCAAATAGCGGACCTGACACGAATCAAAGTCAATTTTTTATCACGTACGCCAAGCAACCCCACCTCGATATGAAGTATACGGTGTTTGGAAAGTAAGCACCTTGTTATAATCAGCTGTTCATTGTGATGCTTGTTGAAGTTCTTATGTTGTTTACATTTTGATCAAATTTATGAATCATGATGATAGTCTGTCTTTAGAAAAAGTATCCTCAAACATACTTCAAGAAACTGGGTCAAGTTGGATTTCATTGGGTTAAGTTAAGAAAACTTAGTTTATAGATAAAAGAACATTGGTTGAACTTTGCTTGGGTGGTGCCGTTTTAGGTCTTGTGTTTTAAATTCAAATCAAGGAGATTTCTCACGGACCGTCTTTTTCAAAATGTACGTCTTCTCTCTGTTTTAAAAACTTGACCTAATAATACCTGTGTTAGGCCAGTTCTTCCTTGGGTGCCAAAAATTAAGGTTTTTTTTAAAGTTTTGTATCAAAATTTTTCCTATTGATTACCTATTACGAAAAGTCACTTCTAGAAACTATACTTAGTACTAGTTACTTATAAACCGGTTGTCTATATAAAACTAATATTAAAGAATTCTGAAGAATTTTGGTATTGAGCACTTGACTACTAATGGCAAATAAGCAAATGTTACCCAGCGGGGACAGGTTGTCTTTTGGACGTATATAGACGTGTATAGGTCGTCCAAAAGACGTCCTTTGCCTACTTGGTATCATCTCTCAAAAGTCTGTTAAAGTGAGTTGCAGTTTTAATGGGCGTGTACATTATAGTTTTAATGGGCGTAAACATTATTTTTACCAGGGTAATCGATGGATTGGACGTATTGGACGATCTGGAAAAATTGAAAGTGAATGAAAAGAATTATCGACCATATGAGGAAATTCGTATTAGTAATATTACTATTCATGCTAACCCCCTTGCCAATGATGGATAACTAATGGTATTGCTTTTGATTTACAGTTGTATCGCATATAACCTTTCGTGTATTCTTTTTTTTGAGAAAGCAGATACGCAGCTTGTCTGAAAAAAATGTTTACACTTTTTTGATGTTTGCTATATTTTTATTATTTTGCCACATTACGTATTGGAGTTTATGGGGAAAAAATTGGTAAAGCAATATACCCTTAGCCCTTATTCAAGCCTTCGATTCCACCACTTATTCCGTTATATTAAAGTTCGTAACGCGTAGACGTATAACTCGAATACCTAAGTATTTGGAATTTTTCACTAAGTTTTTGCTATTTTGGAGTTTTCTTTGTTTCTTTCAAAGTTTATATGACTTTTAGGGCGATGTCTGACGATAAAAATAATGGTCATTCCGTGTGCTCGAATGGCGCTCAGTCAATGAGGATGTGTCGATTATGTTCACAAAATGCTGCTTAATAATCTGCAGAACAGAGACGTGAAAACCTCGGAGCCATGTCAGGACTTTTCTTAAAAGCATGTTCATGTAGTCATTGTTTTACTGATATTTGAAAAGGAAATAAATATCAAATTTTGGTTTTCAACATTTCAAGTTTCATTTTATTCCAAGGACTGGCAATCTCAATTAGTAATAATATTATGTATTACTGATAGTGGCCAGTGCAACTGCCTTTCACTTTATTTTATATCTTTTTTTTTTGTGGGCATTCCAATTTTAGAACTGTTTTTGAAAAGCAGAGAAAAAAAGTGATTTTATCCCTGAAAAGACGCTCTGTTGCAAATAAAAAACCGTTTAAAACCACTTCCTCCGCCCACCCCTTGTAGGTTTCCTAAAATACATATAGACGACAGATCTGTTTTGCTCGGAACTTTATGACTTTGGAAAGAATTTTTTTGTGATTCAATTCTGATAAAATTTAAAAGTTTTTGTAAGGCCTGGTGCATTGCCTAAATCGGGGTCGGCGTGGTCTTGAAAGGTACATTCTCACCAAAAGTTTTATTGCATAATTCGATAGCGTTCTATATATGAGGTCATCACTGAAAATTTCGCATGAAAAAACCATCTGCCTGTAGAGTTATGAACTCTCAAAGTTGTGAAAAGAGGGCCTCTTTTGTTTGTTTACATTTGTAAATGAATAAGCTTTCTGTATTTTTCCTTCTTTTTCGAAAAGATCATTTGATTTACGTTTACACAACAGTACATTTTCCCGGATCGCTCTTGGTAGTGCGGACCCAAAACGAAACGGGCAAGGTTTTTAACGGTTTCGAAGAGCGTTAACGCTTGAAGTAATATCTAAAAATTTCATTCAAACTGCACATGTAATCATTTCTTTTTTAAAAAAAAAGAAAAAAAAATCCAACACAACATGGACGAGGATAAGTAACATTCGTCAGAAGGACTTCTTCATAGTTTGGATTTTTATCATCGGAACTGGATATCGGAACTGGATAAAAACTGTTTGCATTAGCGTCCCATCTTATATTGTTGCGTTTTTCATAGCGATCCGGGAAAAGCCTTCTTTTTTTTTTCTATTAATCATTAATGAAAAAAGTTGATGTAGAACTGCAAAAATTTCATCTTATTTTGTCACTTAGAAGCAAAGTAATAGGCGAATACTTGTCGTATCCGCCATTTTGCAACTTCAGTACCAGTTTCCCGG